>CM060339.1:39087507-39122507 GCA_030674155.1 Stramonita haemastoma | reverse complement strand
TGCATGCTGGTTTGTTATAATTTTGTCATCCGCTCCTATCGGCACACAATGGCCTGCTCTTCCGAAAGGCGGAACGGGGTTTTAACGTGTGCGCAAGATGTTTTAAGGCCTCGAAGTATTGGTATTAGTTCTCCACCCTTCAGTGTGACCTAAAACCCCTTGTCGAGATGGAGCAGGGTTCAGCTGAAGGATGTGGAATGAACCATACTGGTCAGTGGCTAACTGGTATCCATATGTCACTTTTTCTTCTTGTAAAATATCAATGTTTCAGCTTCGTAGAGAACAATGAAAAAATCATATTTGACACTCCACTGATTTATTCTTAGAGTAAAGCATATTTGTCGTGAATTCAAGATGTTCTTCATCTTCATAAAGGGAGATTTTGTTGAGCTCTTTTGTGATTTTTTTAATAACTTCTGGTTTTGTCATTGACCAATTGTCCACAATTAGAATTGTTCGAGTTCTGTCCTGTCGCCTTATGCTAAGTAGTGTAAGACTTGTTTTCAATTAATGACCATCGCCTTTGTTTTGGCGACATTCAAGTGAAGTCTACTTTTGTCACTATCTTCATTGAATGTGTTCACTTCACTGTTGTCTGACACTAGAGCTGTGTCAACTGTATACCAATTTTTGTCGATTTTTCTTTCACTGATCACAATGCCTGTTTTTACATTTGATTTTCTGATAATGTGCTCGGTATAGTGTTGAATAAATAAGGCAACACAACACAGCCCTGTCTTACACCTGTGTGACATTTATCAGAGTCTGATAGTTCATCATCTACTCTAGTGGCTGCCTTCTGGTTCCAGTAGTTTGGTTATGATTCTGATGTATTACCATCACTGCCTACCTTTTTTAAAGTATTGCTATCATTCCTGTATGTTTTACTCTGTCAAATGCCTTTCCATAATCAATGAAAATGGCATACACTTATTTCTGGACTTTCATTTATTTCTTTGCAAAGATGTTGAAACAGATGATAGCCTCTTTGTTGACATTCTTTGCTTATAAATCAAGCTGTCCTTGTGCAATTTTAAATATTGATTTCGGTATCATTCTTGCAAGATGATTGTCAAGAGTATTTCAAGGTATAGGGGTTATGCTCCTGAAACTAAGCATTCTTTAGCTTCTGGCTTTTTAGCAGGAATTTATAAGTTTAAGATTTGAAATCCTCATGCAAATGACCCGTGTCATAAATGTCATTAAGCATTTCAGTGGGTTTGTCAATTTTGAATTGGTCTAAAGCTGTGATCATTTCTGCTGTGATATCTTTTGGGCCTGGCGCTTTACCTGTTTTTATTTTTGATGGCAGGCTATACTCTTGCTCTTAGAATTATCAGGCCAATCAGGTTTGATGGTTTTTATTTGCCCTCTCTACTATCATGAAACAATTCACCAATCTATGCAGTGCACCTTCACATGACCGCTTCTTTTTTTCCCAAAAGTACTTGTCTTTCACTATTCTTCGTGCTCGTTTACTTTTAGCTGTTTGGGTAATATGGTGCAGTCACCAAAACGGGTGGGGACTCCATGTAAAACAGTGCATAAAGGATTCATTTGTTGTCCTCAAAATAAATGAGTTTGCCTTGCCCTGCGTTACACGCTCTGTTCGTCTGTGTCTGTCAGTCTGTCTGTCTGTCTGTCTCTGTCTGTCTGTCTGTCTGTCTGTCTCTCTCTCTCTCTCTATCTCTCTCTTCTCTCTCTCTCTCTCTCTCTCTCTCTCTCTCTTCTCTCTCTCTCTCTCTTCTCTCTCTTCTCAATTTTTCAATTTTGTTTTCATTTTTCAGAGTGAATACAAAGAGAAGTTTTTTTTCAGACAAGTTTAGCATGGACAACTTCTCAAGTAACACTGAAGAGCTCAAAGACAACGCTACAACTGTGCGGTCAGAGGGTGTTTCATTCGCGGATTACATGGAATACCAAGTCGCTGTGATCATCTGGAAAACATGTCCTCCATGCATTCTTCTGTTGGGAGGCTTTGGAAACATCGCCACCATCTGCGTCATGCGTCGTATCAAGGACCACAACTCTTCCCAGCATGCTATTCTTATGGCCCTTGCTGTGTCAGATATTACTTTGCTGTGTACTATAATGCCACACTACTGGGTTCGTTATGTTTTTCAGGTAGAGATTTTAAATGCGCACGTGGCCCTCTGTAAACTCCGCCCCTACTTTGTTTATGTCAGCGGCATTACGTCTGCCTGGCTGGTGACCTGTGTGACAGTGCAGAGAACAATGGCGGTCCTGTGGCCACACAGAATGCGAGTGATGTGCACTGTGCGAAGAACGTGGATTGTCATAGCAGTTCTTGTAGTCTCTATGTGTACTCTGTATTCTCACATTCTAATTGGATTTGGGATCACAGGCAGTGAAGGGTGTTCTGCAACTAAAGGCGTATATCGACAATTCTACGACTTATATTTTTCCTTGATAGACTTATGCATGGCTTCCTTCTTGCCCAGTGTCTGTATGATTGTCTGTGACATCATACTGTCTGTCAGTCTGTTTAAATCAGCATCTTCTTCCTCCATAGTTTCACGTGTGGAGTCCAATGTCAACACTGCACACAGCACTGATGGTCGGAAGAAGACGTTCTACAGAACAACCTCATGGTGTTGGCAATATCCTGTGGTTTCCTGGTTCTGACCCTGCCGCTGTTAGTAAGCATAGTGTGGTATGGCTACAACAAAGCGGAAAGCCCAAAGGCGGAAGCTAGAGATGCTTTAGTGCTAACGGTATCAAAACAATTGTTTTTTACCAATGGCGCCATCAACTTTTTTCTCTACTGCCTGACTGGAACCAAATTCAGAAGGGAGTTTCTCCACTGGATCCGCTGTGGTGCTCAGAGTCCCTCTGCTCCATCTGTCCATGAGACAGCTTCAGAGGCATCAAAGGAAGGAAGACACTAACACATTGGAAACAACCGCAGTCCAAATGATGTTATCATCCTTTACACATTAAAATCTCTCTCTCTCTCTCTCTCTCTCTCTCTCCTCTCTCTCTCTCTCTCTCTCTCTCTCTCTCTCTCTCTCTCTCTCTCTCTCTTTGACACACACACAGATGCTAGCACACACACACACACACACACACACACACACACACACAACACACACACACACACACACACACACACACATACACACTAACAAACCAGCATGCATGATCCCATTTTGGAATGAAATGACAAGTTATGCATTTTATTGAAAAACTAACCTTGACCACCACCAAAGCTCTGGAAACATTGTAACTATTCACACCAGCTACCACCTCCATCATGGAATTTTTTAGGCCAGTTAATACAACAGAAGGAACAAACCCTTAACTTCTTTCGTGTTTGAACATACTTTATACCTTGAACACTTATTGGTGATGTACGGCTTCAGCCTAGGTCTTCCAAGAGGAAATCAGAGACAAGACCACAGCAAGTTTGCTAGCTTTATCCATGTAATCCATACACAGCAGACAAAGTGCCTGACCTCTATGCTCACCACTACAAATTATTCTGGAATAATTAATCAACTGATTTGGGATATCACATGGTGTCATTGATATCATTGCCAATCTTCTGCAAAACGAAGGATAAGTCATTCCATGAATTCAGGAAAATAAATGCAGTTCTGCTTAGTCTCCTTAAAAAAAAAAGAAGAAAAAATAGACTGAGAACACAGCCCTGTCTTACTCCAATCGATGTTTTCAACATCTACGTTATTCGACTTTGCATGAAGAGAGACATTTATTGACTTGCACATAATTACTAGCGCTGCCAACATTTTGCAATTCATTTCTTAACTTCGACTGCACAGTAAAAAAAAAAAAAAAAAAAAGCCCTCCATTTATGAATTGAAAGCGTTTCTAAAATCCACGAATGCTACAATAAGTTTCATGTCTTTCTCATTCATGCAACACAGTGGAGTGTCTTCTTTTCAAAACATTGCCTGATTTTCATAAATTAAACTGTTGTTTTATAACCATGAGTACATCTGTGTATTTATTTGTTTAAGGGGAGAGAGAGAGAGAGAGAGAGAGAGAGAGAGAGAGAGAGAGAGAGAGGAGAGAGAGAGAGAGAGAGAGAGGAGAGAGAGAGAGAGAGAGAGAGAGAGAACGAACAATGAACAATGAACTATATTGATTGTCATTAAAGCTTTTAAGCCATTTGGCACTGGGTCACGTCGAAACAATGCTGCAGGCAATTTGATTACAATGCTATGGAATCCACAGCAATATCTGTCTTTACATGTGCAGTCTACTAGGAAACATAAGCTAGTCCCAGAGAGCCAGACTGTCACAGAAAACAAGCAGTTGTGTGTTACAGCGAAGAGGTCAATAGCCAAGGTTGAGGTGGATCAGGCCACGATTTTCCAATTAAGTCCTAGTTCCACACCTGCCCTGGTCTCCCCTATGGTTTGAACCTGCAATTAATTTTCTAGTTGGAAGACAGAACAGTTCAGTTTCTTAAGGTTTTTTTTTTTTTCTGGCAGCATACCGTCCAACCCTGAAACACCTCCTACTAGCCACACAGGATCGTGAAGCATGGAAAAAGATCGCTGTTGCATCTTCTCTCATGTCCCCTCTACGTCCTTTGGGACATGGGACTGAGTGAGTGAGTGAGTGATACAGTTTTGCTTTAGGTTGATGAACCAGCACCTGTACTTGCCACTCTCCTCATCACACATGTAGCCTATTCCAGGACAATTAACATCGTCTGATCACACAGTAAGACGTTTGTTTTGTTGGAGCAATGCACAGTCACTTTTTTGGCAAGTTTTGTTTCTTTGATTGTCTTCCATCAGTCTAACCATATACCTAATCCAATCCAATCATGTTGTTTATAGCCCCGCCAGCCACATGCCATATCGTGCCACACATGCTATATCGTGCCACACGTGCCATATCGTGCCACACGTGCCATATCGTGCCACACGTGCCATATCATGCCACACATACCATATCGTGCCACACTTGCCATATCGTGCCACACATGCCATACCGTGGCGTGGCTGTCACCCAGTCAAATTAAAAACTCAGAACCTTATACCTGTCTTCCAGAGAGGCAACAGAAGGCACAGCTGTCAGTTTTCCACACTTTCAGCTCATCTCAGCTGCTAATTAATCCATCCCATCCCAGCCCAGCCCAGAGGGGCTAGTTGGTGCTATTTATAGCAGGAACTGGGTAAAAGGGAAGGGCGTGCTAAATATAGTACTCTTGACTAGGTGACGTGGGATTTGTGACTGTGAAGGTCTCACAACACCAACGTGAGAATGCTGTCATGGTGTTTTCATTACGGGCCCAATGTCCACGTCAGGCATCTGGAATGACACGTTGCTACAGTTGTCAGCTGCACGTGGAAGTTCCAGATGTGCTCTGTGTGTCACATTGCAGCGCTCCTTGGTCTGTGCACTGTGCCATGCTGGGTGGGTGTCGTGTTGCTGCTGTCTTGTGTGCCACTGCTTATGAAGAAAATGGCTGGGGGGGGGGGGGGGGTTTCATTGAATCAACACAATGTGCTGACGTACTGCAGGATCAGCTTCTTTCTCTGTTACTTTCTGTTACCTCTGTAGTCGGCTTCTGTCTTGGTCAGGCCAAACCTGGCATGGGGACTTTTTCTTAAAAAAAAAAATTCTGAACCTTTTGTGCACACGTTAAAACCTGTTCCACCGTAAGAAAGAGTTGGCCATTGTGTGCCAGTGGGAACGGATGACAAAATTGCATACACACGAGGACTAGATTAAAAAAAAAACATGAGTGCTTGATTCATTATTTCTATAGATAAAAGAAAAAATATATAACCAAGAAAAACCTGTGTTTCTATTCAGCATAGGCTCTGTCATGTTTCTTGACACTATGCTTTCCAAAAGCTTCAGTCTTAACACAGCAGTGGTGCTGTAGCCCCGCTGGCTACAACACTGGCCGTGGATTCTCTTCTAGCTGGATACCACCAGTCAGTAAAGCTTTCAAGACAGCCTTCATTGGGCTTGGATATCCATGCATGATTGATGGGCATTTTCTTGTAGCTCAGTAACAAATGTGCCATGCAGCTTTGCTTCACATTACTTTTTATTTTTATTTTATACCACTTTATGTCACAGCAGATTTCTCTGCGTGAAATTCGGGGATGAAATTCGGGCTGCTATCCCCGGGGAGAGCGCGTCGCCACAAGTGCAGCGCCTACCCATTATTTTTTCCCCCTCAGGGATAGTGTCTAAACACGACACCTGTGTGCATGCTGGTTTTTTTTTTTAATTGTTGTCATCCGCTCCTACCGGCACACGATGGCCTGCTCTTCCGAAAGGCGGAACGGGATTTTAACGTGTGCGCAAGATGTTCTGCGTGCATTCGCACACGGGACCTCGGTTTATAGTCTCATCCAAATGACAGAGAGAGACAGAGACAGAGAGAGTTCAGACTTTTACTGTACATCGGCTTAAGGCCATAGTACAAAAGAATGGTGGGCATACAATTTGGGAATACGACATAAGTGTTTTAAACATAATACTATCGATATATATATATATATATATATATATATATATATATATATATATATATATATATATATATATATATATATATATATATATATATGTACTTGTTGTCAGTCTGTTTAAAGCAGCTGTTACTTTTTTTTTCATAGCTGCACATACAACTGACAGCCAGTACAGTTTTGTACAAAACAATAGTCATGGTTCTGGCAATATCCTGTGAGGACAATGTCTTATGGGACACTAGGTCATTGTTCTGGCAATATCCTGTGAGGACAATGTCTTACAGGACAATAGTCATGGTTGTGGCAATATCCTGTGACGACAATGTCTTACAGGACAATAGTCATGGTTGTGGCAATATCCTGTGAGGACAATGTCTTACAGGACAATAGTCATGGTTGTGGTAATATCCTGTGACGACATTGTGTCACAGGACAATAGTCATGGTTGTGGCAATATCTTGTGAGGACAATGTCTTACAGGACAATAGTCATGGTTGTGGCAATATCCTGTGAGGACAATGTCTTACAGGACAATAGTCATGGTTGTGGCAATATCCTGTGACGACAATGTCTTACAGGACAATAGTCATGGTTGTGGCAATATCCTGTGAGGACAATGTCTTACAGGACAATAGTCATGGTTGTGGCAATATCCTGTGACGACAATGTCTTACAGGACAATAGTCATGGTTGTGGTAATATCCTGTGACGACAATGTGTCACAGGACAATAGTCATGGTTGTGGCAATATCCTGTGACGACGATGTCTTGCAGGACAGTATTCATGGTTGTGGCAATATCCTGTGACGACAATGTGTCACATGACAATAGTCATGGTTGTGGCAATATCCTGTGACGACAATGTCTTGCAGGACAATAGTCATGGTTGTGGCAATATCCTGTGACAACAATGTCTTACAGGACAATAGTCATGGTTGTGGCAATATCTTGTGACGACAATGTCTTGCAGGACAATAGTCATGGTTGTGGCAATATCCTGTGACGACAATGTCTTACAGGACAATAGGTCATAGTTCTGGCAATATCCTGTGAGGACAATGTCTTAAACAAGAGCCACGTAAGGACAATATCTTGTGATATCCTTGTTTTAGCCTAGTCAGTATGTGTTATGTTACACATTATGATTTTTTTTAATAAAGTTTATTCACTTGACAACCCAAAGGAAGATGTTGTAGTTATCTTTTTGATGCATTCCTAGATTAAATGATGTTCACCATAGAGCACTTTAGGTTATCAAAAACTACTGTTGTTACACACATAGCTTACACAAGTAGTTTTTTTTCTCCATCCATACCAATCTTCCCGTCTTCAGCAGCAGGCTTGTTCCTTGGCTATACCTGTAGAGATATTTTGTTTTGAACCCTCAGGACAGAGAAGCTGACTTCATATCACTTTCAAAACGGCGGCAACAACAAGTATTTTGCTGCAATTTCATCAAAGTTTTTGTAGCCATCTATTCTCAACTCTTTATCACATCCTTCTTGAATACATATTCAACAACAGTACAGCTGATTATCTTCCTTTAATACATATTCAATAACAGTTCAACTGACTATCTTTCTTTAATATATATTCAACAGCAGTACAACTGATTATCTTCCTTTAATACATATTCAACAACAACAGTACAGCTGTTTATCTTCCTTTAATACATATACAACAAAAGTACAGCTGTTTATCCTTTAATACATATTCAACAACAGTACAGCTGATTATCTTCCTTTAATACATATCCAACAACAGTACAGCTGATTATCTTCCTTTAATACATATCCAACAACAACAGTACAGCTGATTATCTTCCTTCAATACATATTCAATAACAACAGTACAGCTGATTATCTTCCTTTGATACATATACAACAACAACAGTACAGCTGATTATCTTCCATTAATACATATTCAATAACAACAGTACAGCTGACCAGCCTTCTTTAATGCATATTCAACGACAAAATATAACTGGTCATCTTCTTCACTCTCAGAGGACGGCTGTCGCTATAGCAGATTATTGTAAAGCAATGGTTTGGGACTGCTGTTGGCTATAGCGGATTTGCTGTTTGCAAATTTTTCACGTGGTGGCCGAATTGATACTATGACTTGTGCAGCTTAACATAGCTTTGTGAGCCTATCCAAGGTCGAATGCAGAGAATAGTCAGTTGATTCCATTTGTTCCGAACTCTTTGCAGTTGCAGAGAGTAGGAGACACCGAGTAGTGACAGGAGTACAAAATTCATAGTATTTTCTCCATGCATCTCAAAGCTTAAATATTAAAATGAGAGCTTCAATTTTTTTTATATGTACTAACCCAGCCTGTTTTTCATAGATCAGAACATTCCATTTTCTTTCTATGTGTTTTGTATTTTTTATGATTTGTTTTTTACTAACCATTACAAATGGGCCGTTCATGGGAAAAAGCAAGGGAGAGAACTGGTTGTGCCGAGTGAGTAAATACAGATTCAATAGTTGATCATCCTTCTTTAATGCAGATTCAACAACATCAGGGCTGATCATCCCACAGTTTACCATTGACACCAGTCACTTGCGAGGGGAGGTAAATGGACCAGCGTCTGCCAAGTGTTACATAGGAGGCAGAGACGCTGGGGTTCAAACTGACCATTGCAATTTTTGCTTCAGGGCTTACAGAACTGTTCCATGATCACTGTAGAAAATCATGACCTAGACGTTTGCTCAGACTTCTTTTCAGAAAACTCTTATGTCAAATATCACTATGTGTGAACCTCATAGCTTTAAGCTGAGGAACAGAAAAAAGGAGTATTGCTTTTGGATATTTGTTAACTCATGTTTTCAGAAAACTCTGACCAGCGCTCCAGCCAGCGTGCTGCTGAGAACACAGTGTGCAGGTGTTGCAAGCATCCTCCCAGCAGCTGTACCTGCAACAACCAAGCTGCTGTCAGAACGTTTGCATCACGTGTTGTGTGTGACAGATGCTGTAGCCAAGTGGTTACAACACAGCTTGACATTAATCCCCTAGGTCCATGAAATCCTGGGTTTAGATCTTGGCAATGGCATCTGTTGAATCAGGGATGGGGGATTTTTACAATCTACCAGATCAACTCCAGGTATACACCTGCCAGTGCCTTAATTTCTTTTGTATACATACACATGTGATATTTAGAAGATCAAATATGTACGTTAAAGATCTCGAAAGTTCATGCCAGAGTTCATTTAATTCATTTGAGAAAGAGAAACTATCCAGCGCGGTGAGCCCGTGCTTTGGGAATTTGTGCTATATAAGCCTCCATTTTATTATTATTATTATCATTATCATTATCATTATCATTATCATTTTATTATTATTATTATCATTATTATCCAGCATGTAAGTAACTCTGAATGCTACCTACAGTTGGAACTGTTGCATCTGATGACCTCTGATGACACAAGTCTTGTCTTGTCCTTTCTGTACAAACATTGGATGTTGGAGTTATAGTGGATCCTTCCACACCTGGCACAGGTGACAGTGTCTCTGGTTTTGGGTCAAGTAAACACGAGGGAGCAACACCTTCCCTGTCTGTGGCTTTGAGGGCCTGGTGGATTATCAAGGACCACTGTCACACTGGGTGTGTCTTGAAGCAAAGGGTCATCATCATCATCATGGCTTGGCTTCGCGAAAGAAGATTAAGGGCACTGTCCACATCTGGTGCAGGCTTGCTGGTGGCTGTTAAGTCCAAGGCTTTGGTAGATTATCAATGATCATTGTCACACTGGGTGTGTCTTGAAGCAGAGTGTACATAGATAATTCTATTATATACTGGCTTAAAAGATCAGCATGTACACAGAGGGTTCTGCTGCTGATGTTCACCATGCACCCAGCTAGGCCAAGGCTCTGAACTATGGTGTCTGAAGCCCATGTTTCAAAACCCTGGAACTGCTGGCCAGCAACATGGTTTCCAGACCAAAATGTATGTATGTGTGGTGTGTATGTGTGGTGTATATGTGTGGTGTTTATGCGTGGTGTATATGTGGGGTGTGTATGTGTGCTGTAACATATAATTATATATAATATATAATATAATATATATATATATATATATATATATATATATATATATATATATATATATATATATATATATATATATATATATATATATTATATATATATATATATATATATATATATAAAATGCCTGGTGAATCTCTAAGACAGAAACCAAACTTTGCTGGAATTGTTAAAAAGGTAATAAAGCTGAAGCTGCATTTTTATTACTTTTTAAAACATTTTTTTTACTATTGTTGCCAGGTTTGTTTTTCCTTTCAACAATAAGGGGCGAAGAATGGGGGAGAAAGGGGAAGATGGTAGGATGATCGCAGGCACTCCAACACTCCAACCATATTGATGGAGGCCATGCAGGGGTGTTATGGTAACACGTTTTATTGTTTCATTTACCAAACCCAACACAACACACACAGCTCAACCAGAAAACAACTACTGTACTAGCTTGTCACATCGTTGGGGCTTCGACAGTTTGCGGACCACCAGTCGTCTTGCCGTCTTCAGGCTGTTGCAGGGAAAAGCTGAGTGACTGCCCGGTCCCCTTACTTATCCCCAGCTATTTCTGCCCTAAAGCAATGGATTCAAACTAAGCATGTCCTGGGGGGTGCCAGCTGACTCAGGCCGAACCCAATAAATTCAAAGTAGAAATTTAAAAGAAAACAAGTCAGCAAAATTTCCAACCACACTACCAAGCTTGTTGAGTAATAGACTAGCAGGGACAAGCCTTCCCTCCTGTTAATTGTCACCAGCTTGTCTCAAGTGGGCAGCCACGCTTGCGACTCTCCCTCTCTAATCCTACCCATCTCTGAAGGGCCCTAACAAAGAAAAGTCCAAGTCGGGTACACATAGACCTTATGCCAGCCCCTGTAACACTCTTTGAAGAGAAGGGGAAAGGAGGGGGGGGGGGGGGGGGGGGGGAAGGAAGAGGGTTGTAGTCCAACTGTTATAGTGTCTAACCTGCACACTATAACACTCCCCAAGCTTTAAAATGCAATGTCCTCATTGCATGCCTACAGTCATCAACAACATACCCAATATGGCATGCTAAAAAACCCTTTCTCTTCTGACAGAGAAACTGAGAACTAACCAATCTGAGGAACCTCTAAAACAAAACTCTGAAAACTCTCAGATTTCCCATCTAGGCCTGTACCAACTAGGCCTACTTCAAAACCAACAATTCCACAACTGGCTTCAAAATTAACAACACTAGATTTACCCAACAAAATACTATTTCAGTATTTGCCATACTCATCATATTCTATCATCTTCCTCATAGCTTCCAGTGTTACCATTAATAAACACAAAAATTCAATGACAAATGCCAACCAGCATAACCATAAAACCATATGCAAAACAATGACAGTAACCTTCAAAATCAAACTATTTCCAACACAAAAATAACATAAAAACATTCATTGTTACATCAACACATCCTGAAAAGAAATGAAGAAAACATTCATAGTTACTACAACTGCAAATCCAAACATAGTAACTACAACCACACATCATCAGTTAACCACATGCTGCAACCCTTACAGGAATACCATTATTCCTACTTGCCATAAACCTATCCCTGCATGGCAAAGGCTCTTTCCTGCACCATTTTCATCTGTCAGGAACCTTATGGGACAAACCCACATCAAGCCTTAAATGTCCATGCCTGTCTTCTTTCAGATGAGACATATCACCATGCAAACCTACATCAGGTTGTTTGCACAAAGATCCTGAAGATCTTGTTCCAGTCACAGTTGTGGACATCTTTTCACTTTGTCCACTTCTCCTCAATGGAGAACAACCAGAAGCAACTGGTTTGGGTGAAATGGGCAGCAGCACCCATCCACCCTCCTGTGACTCTTCCTCCATGCTAGAAGCTAGCAGAGGATTCATACCTGTCTTATCCAAAGACACATCAGTCACCGCTTTAAAACCCTTTGCATCAACATTCTGTGGGTTTGAATCTTTCTGAACCAGGACTTTGACAGATTCATTCTTGTTTGTCTTACGCTTTCTTTTCCTCTTATTCCGTTTCCTTTTCCTACATGGAAACTTGTCAGCAACAACAGCTAACATTGACTGCACAGACTCTTTCAGTAATCTAATCTTATCCTCTAACACTGATATCTGTTTTTGCTCAAGAGTCAAAGTATTTTTGCTTTACCTAGTCCTGTTTTCTTGTTCTTCCTGTTCTTCTCTCAACCACCTAAACGTTTCATCCCTAATCTGGAAGAACGTGGTTTGAGGCTTCCCTCCTACCAAATGGCGCAATTCCCTTCTTAACTCTACCTTGGAGAGACCGTCAATAAACCTGTCTCTCAAGCAATCAGAGAGGGCGTCTACCTTCCTCATGTGGATGGTCCTTTCCACGTCCCTCAACACATGAGAGTAGTCCAGGACTGACTCTCCAGGCATCTGGTCCCGACTATAAAAAACAGACAGGAGAGTGGTGATCCATCGCCTGTCACCAAACACGGCCCTGAGGATGTTGAACATCTTCTCTGGGGTGTTGGTTTCCTCCAACGTGTGCAGCTGTATTTCTCTACAAGCCACTCCCTTCAGGTGGCTATAGATGTAATATGCAGCCATTCCTCTCTCATAGGGTAGGCTACCAGGACTTTTTTTTGTTTTTTTTGTTTTTTTTGCTGCCTCGTCTTCTGTGACGTTCCGTACTGCTGTTCCCACACCGCTCATTTCAATCTCCCCGCTACAGCCATACCCAGATTCGTTGTGTCTCACCCCCGGGGTCGGGAGTCCACAGGGAGCTCATCAATATTAGGCCGCCGCAGGGCCACCAGCCAGAGGGCCCTGCACTTCTGCTGGGTCACTTTGGTGGTGTTCAGTGGTGCCTGTTCTGAGCTAACATACGCAGGACACCCCCTACTAACGACAGTATTAGCTCAGTCGCGGAGCCAGACTGAGTGAGTCACCCACCCAAGGTGGCGACCACCACAACGTCCCTCCAACGACCGCCTCCCCACGAACCCCCAACCCCAAAGGCTTTGACACAAATTCACCACAGGCACAGAAGCGTATGGGGAAACCGAATCTGAGGTCACCATGAGACCAGAGCAACGGAGGGCACCGAATCAGAGGCAATTTTTATTATTGCATGATGATCAATGATGATGAGGATGATGTAATGATGCTGCTGTGGAGGTGCATCCGCTTTGAGACTACTTGACAGGGTTGTTCTCTACCCTTACTGTCATAATATATCCCGGCGTCAACCAGGCCCGAGAGATACAGACACCTGCAGTGTTGGTCAGGTAATTTGAGCAACACTCTCAAATTCGCATCCGTAAAGTGGATGAAGCTCGACTGTGTGGTCCCAGTCTCCCCACTGAGCCCACAGCACACTCACTCTGGGTAGGAGCCGGCCGGAGCCTGAAAATGGCTACCAGGACTTGCTCCCTTCCACAGAGAAGTCCTCAAGTGACAAATCTGTCACATCACCAGAGAAGTGTTGCAGTTCAGGCAGGGAAAACTATCTCTTCTCCTCGTAGGCCATGGTAGTCGGCTGAGCTGTGTGTGTGTGTTAAGGTAAAATAAAACTGACCTGCAATCCTGTGGGTGATGCCAATTGTTCCCAGGTTCACTTTTCCTTTCAACAATAAGGGGTGAAGAATGGGGGAGAAAGGGGAAGATGGTAGGATGATCTCAGGCACTCCAACACTCCAACGGTATTGATGGAGGCCACGCAGGGGTGTTATGGTAACACATTTTGTTGTTTCATTTACCAAACCCAACACAACACACACAGCTCAACCAGAAAACAACTACTGTACTAGCTTGTCACATCGTTGGGGGTTCGACAGTTTGCGGACCACCAGTCGTCTTGCGTCTTCAGGCTGTTGCAGGGAAAAGCTGAGTGACTGCCCGCTCCCCTTACTTATCCCCAGCTATTTCTGCCCTAAAGCAATGGATTCAAACTAAGCATGTCCTGGGGGTGCCAGCTGACTCAGGCCTAACCCAATAAATTCAAAGTAGAAATTTAAAAGAAAACAAGTCAGCAAAATTTCCAACCACACTACCAAGCTGGTTGAGCAATAGACTAGCAGGGACAAGCCTTCCCACCTGTTAATTGTCGCCAGCTTGTCTCAAGTGGGCAGCCACCTTGCTTGCCTCCCTCTCTAATCCTACCTATCTCTGAAGGGCCCTAACAAAGAAAAGTCCAAGTCGGGTACACATAGACCTTATGCCAGCCCCTGTAACACTCTTTGAAGAGAAGGAGAAGGAGGAGGGGGGGCGAAGTAGAGGGTTGTAGTCCAACCGTTATAGTGTCTAACCCTCTTTAATCCTACCCATCTCTGAAGGGCCCTAACAAAGAAAAGTCCAAGTCGGGGTACACATAGACCTTATGCCAGCCCCTGTAACACTCTTTGAAGAGAAGGGGAAGGAGGAGGGGGGGCGAAGTAGAGGGTTGTAGTCCAACCATTATAGTGTGTCTAACCTGCACACTATAACACAATGTTATCTAAGATAGGTGCCTGGAGGGACTAATGCCCAGCAGAAGTAGGTTTTCAACAAGACAGTTACACACACACACACACACACACACACACACACACACACACACACACACACACACACACATATTATTTATATGTGTGTGTGTGTGTGTGTGTGTGTGTGTGTGTGTGTGTGTGTGTGTGAGACAGAGAGAGACAGAGATAGACAGACAGAGAGGAGGGGGGGCCACTAACATGGACTCTGAGTGACGCCAGCATCTATTATGATAAGAAGCAGGGAAGACAAACAGCCGTGTGAAGTACACTCTTAGCACATCCACTTCCAAAGCAGCATTATTACATCATCTTCCCTATTCTTTTTCATCATACAATAAAAAGTAGTGTCTCTGAGTGGGTGGCTCCAGTTGCTCTGGTCTCATGGCCGACCTCAGAGTTGGTTTCGGCCATACACATCTGTGCCTGTGGTAAGTTTGTGTCAAAGCCTTTTGGGGTTGAAGGTTCATGGGGGAAGGTCACTGGAGGGAGAGTTAACAGCTTGTTGAGATGGAGCTGTCAGTTGTAGTCCATCTATAATACTATCTAGACTACACTGTTCTTGCACTTGTTGATTGATAGTCACCATTAAGGTAGCTGCAATCCAATTTCGAGGATATATTTGTCTATTTGTCTAGGAAGGACGGTGGCAGGATGGTTAAGACGTTGGCCTGCCAATATGTAAACCGTCAGTTTCTGGGTTTGTACCCAGCTCGCCCTTTCTTCCCAGTTTGATGAAAGAATCGAACTGGATGTCAAAGTCATTCGGATGAGACTATAAACCGAGGTCCGTGTGCGAACGCACGCAGAACATCTTGCGCCACGTTAAAATTCCGTTCCGCCTTTCGGAAGAGCAGGCCATCGTGTGCCCGTAGGAGAGATGACAAAATTAATTAATAAAAAAACCCACATGCACACAGGTATCGTGTTTAGACATCATCCCTGAGGGGAAAAAATATAATAATGGGTAGGCCTGCACTTGTCGCAACGCAGAGCGCCGGAATTCACGCAGAGAAATATGCTGAGACATAAAGTTGTATAAAATAAAATGAATAAATATAAATTCACTTTATAGTCTCAGGCCCAAGTGTATGAAAAAATACCTGTGCAGACAGGTTGAAGAGTCTGGCACCTGTGAGAGGGTTGCTGTTGGTACAGACATTTAGCACTGTACACAACAGCTTTTCTACAATGGTTTATTCGCTTTTATGTGTGCCATTATTGTCGAGAGTGAGTTTATAACTGGCTGAGGTATTGCTGATTTGTGGGTGGTATTTATATTGTGACTGTTGCGTGTGATGTCTAGAACCTAGTTGTGTATATAACATTATACATATATACTATATCCCTGCAATTTTTGTTTACATGCTTACTGTTTTTATGTATGGCTTTAACCCCCCCCCCCCCCCCAAATTTCTTCTTTTTTTGAGAGAATAAAGTCAGTTAGTAATCGTATTCCTCAGTAGGTGATCAGCATAAATTTGGGGAAACTGTTTATAAAACAATTCAAGGCAAAATACAGGTGCATAGTATTAGTACAACTCGAGACTGGTGTGTAATATCACAATTTTTTTTAGAAAATGTAACATATCAATGACTCACAGTTTAATTTTTAGTGTCCTATTCAATTGTATATACTGTATATACTTGTGATGGGGTGGTAAGTAGATATCTCCCATGTGATCAGGGTGCGACAATTGCAGCGTGTGTTTCTATTTAGAGATACACCTGTGAATTGTCGATACTCTGTTTCCTTGGGAGGTGGTCAAAAACCCTCCTTTGCATACACTTGCCTTCACGATGAAATGTAATTTATGCAACCTCGTTTTAGAGGTCACATTCTAAACTGTCTGGCTGTGCTGTTCCCCAGGTTTGTGCAGAGGTGCGACACAAAATGTGTCCACTGCTGTTACATACTGATAGTACAAAAAGTACTTTTTACATCAAGCAGTCATAAAATATACGTTAAACATGCAAATGTAGATAGTAGAGCACTCTCTTGCTTATGTGGCTCTGTAACAGTACAGAAGAGGGGACTTAACAAGCCCCTTGTTGCATTTTCTCTAAATGTGCCTTATTCTGGGGGTGATTAATTAAGTACACATACGTACATGTGTGCTTGCAGTGTTTGTGTTTGTGTGTGCGTGAATGTTACATGGGCCCTGCACTGTCTTGTTGTGCATCATAATTGTATGTTATCACTATTATTATTTTTGTATTAATAGGTTATGTTCTCTACACCCTGTTGCCTTTCTTTCTGACAGATTTGTTTAAAATCGAGCAAGGAGGGCCTCTGGGAATCAACCAGTCGCTACAAGAAAGGTGCCACGCATATCACAAATATTAGTAACGAATATCTGTATATAGTAGAGCCCTGTTTGTTGCTGTGGGCTGTGTAACTGTGCAGAAGTTGGAGTAGGAGGGGGTTCAACTGGCTCCTTGTTGTCTCTTCTCCAAAAGGGCTGTATCCTGAGGGTTGTTAGTGTGTCCCTTTTCTTGTAAGGGCACACGTTGCATAGGCCTGCTGATATCTTATGGTGCATCATTATTGTGTTATAGTGTGCACTTTACACACTATAACTGTTGGACTACAACCCTGTCCTTCCCCCCCCTCCTCCTTCCCCTTCTCTTCAAAGAGTGTTACAGGGGCTGGCATAAGGTCTATGTGTACCCGACTTGGACTTTTCTTTGTTAGCAGGATGGGTAGGATTAGAGACAGAGAGTTGGCAGGCAAGCCTGGCTGCCCACTTGAGACAGCTGGGACAATTAACAGGATGGAAGGCTTGTCCCTGCTAGTCAATTGCTCAACAAGCTTGGTGTTGTGGTCGGAAATTTTGCTGACTTGTTTCTTTTTAAATTTCCACTTTGAATTGATTGGTTTAGACTTTAGAGCAGAAGAGGCTTCGTGTTATAGTAATTCGGAGGAGGACGGCAAGACGACTAGTGGGCCATGAGAAACACAACGAATGTGAAACAATGTGACGACACCTAGTATACAGCAGTTGTTCTTCGGTTGAGCTGTAAGTGAAACATTTTTTTTTTTTTATGTAGTTTAGTTTTATCAGTGTGATAGTTGATTGACAAAAAATTTTTATTGCCTATACTAACTGAATTTAATGATGGATTTGGTTCAGTGAAAGTGTGTGTATTGTTTTACACATGGAAGTTGGCTAAATCATAAGTCTTTTTGAAGTTAGTCTTACGGTGAAATTTTAAGAATAACTAATGATTTGATTTTGTGTTATTTTGAGATGAAGTTTATATAAATTGCAGTGATGGCAGATAAATTAATGTGGACTAGTACAAAGTTATTGTGTTAAACTATTATGGTATAGTTTAATCGGAATGGATGACTTTGAGTAAGAAACTGTGGAGGTTGTCTGGTTAGTGTATTATTTGAAAGTAAGGGCTAGCTTGGTCCTTGTGATACTTGCTTTATTATTGTATTAAGGGGTTTCAGTAATCGTGTGTGACTATGGTTAGTCATTTGTCGGGAAGGCTGCTAATTTTGTATGTGATTTTTGTGACACTAGATTATGCCTGCTCAATCTCTTCCCTACCCTCTCTCTCTCTTTCTGCTCCCTCCCTCTCTCCCCTCTCTCTCTCTCTCTCTCTCTCTCTCTCTCTCTCCTCTCTCTCTCTCTCTCTCCTCTCTCTCTCTCCTCTCTCTCTCTCTTCTCTCTCTATCTCTCTCTCTCTCTCTCTCTCTGGTTGAGCTGTAAGTGAAACATTTTTTTTTATTGTAGTTTTGTTTTATCAGTGTGATAGCTGATTCGACAAACAAATTCTATTGCCTATACTAACTGAATTTAATGAAGGATTTGGTTCAGTGAAAGTGTGTGTATTGTTTTACACATGAAAGTTAGCTAAATTATAAGGCTTTTTGAAGTTAGTCTTACAGTGAAATTGCATTTTATTACCTTATCATATATAGTGTCCTTTATTCTTGTGTGTTGTTTGGTACTGCGTAAAGTCTTATTGTTTAGTATATTTTCAACTTGATGTATCCCTGAAAAGGTGGGGACTGGATGTAAAAAAGCACACGAGTGCTTATCTATTATCCTCGAATAAAAGACTTTGCCTTGCCTTGCCTTGCCTTGCCTTGCCTTGCCTTGCCTTCTCTCTCTCTCTCTCTCTCTCTCTCCTCTCTCTCTCTCTCTCTCTCTCTCTCTCTCTCTCTCTCTCTCTCTCTCTCTCTCTCTCTCTCTCTCTCTCTCTCTCTCCCCTGTGTTAGATATCCATAGGTTTGATAGGAACCAATGTTGTGGAAAAGATCTTGGCATAAACTAAGTTCTGTTGGACATTATTTAGGATAATGTCAGCTGAGAGTACTGAGGAAAGAGTTTTCCTGGTTAACTGTAATATTTACATTTGTTATTTACAATCCTATACTCTCTGTTGGTTCCCTGTGATTAACTTGGTATCTTGGTGTGGGTGATGAAAGGAGTTTGGTTTTCTGATACTCGGCTAGACCATAGACAACAATAGTATTTGCTATGTGTGCCTTTCATGAGCTATGTACCTGGTTGATTATGGGTAGTTACATGGATTTTATATTTGTTTCAGGTGTGGTTGTAAATGTGGATAGTTACCTGAATTTTATATTTGTTTCAGGTGTGTGTTTTAAATGTGGATAGTTACCTGAATTTTGTATTTGTTTCAGGTGTGTGTTGTTGTTGTGGAAAATGAAACAATAAAACGTGTTACAATAACACCCCTGCGTGGCCTCCATCAATACCGTTTGAGATGTGGAGTGCCTGAGTCATCCTACCATCTTCCCCTTTCTCCCCATTCTACCCCCTTATTGTTGACAACCCTGAACCTGTCTACAATTGGCCTTGGGGAGTGTGTTATAGTGTGCACTTTACACACTATAATTGTTGGACTACAACCCTCTCCTTCCCCCCCCCCCCTCCCTTCCCCTTCTCTTCAAAGAGTGTTACAGGGGCTGGCATAAGGTCTATGTGTACCCGACTTGGACTTTTCTTTGTTAGCGGGATGGGTAGGATAAGAGACAGAAAGTTGGCAGGCAAGCTGGCTGCCCACTTAAGACAGCTGGCCACAATTAACAGGTTGGAGGGCTTGTCCCTGCTAGTCAATTGCTCAACAAGCTTGGTGTTGTGGTCGAAATTTTGCTGACTCGTTTCTTTTTTAAATTTCCACTTTGAATTGATTGGTTTAGATTTTAGAGCAGAAGAGGCTTCGTGTAAGTAAGAGGAGCAGTCAGTCACTCAGCCTTTCCCTGCGACAGCCAGAGGACGGCAAGACCACTAGTGGCCGTAGAGCAACGATGTGACGACACTAGTATACAGTAGTTGTTCTTCGGGTTGAGCTGTAAGTGAAACATTTTTTTTTTTTTAATTGTAGTTTAGTTTTATCAGGGTGATAGTTGATTGGACAAACAAATTCTATTGCCTATACTAACTGAATTTAATGAAGGATTTGGTTCAGTGAAAGTGTGTGTATTGTTTTACACATGGAAGTTGGCTAAATTATATGGCTTTTTGAAGTTAGTTTTACAGTGAAATTTTAAGAATAACTAATGATTTGATTTTGTGTTATTTTGAGATGACGTTTATATAAATTGCAGTAATCACAGATAAATATAAGATTACCAATAACTCCATCAAACAATGTTATGATTAAATCGATCCCTTTCCCCGCTCCCCCCCCCCCCCCCCCCTTGATGAGTAATAATAAAACATCCTCAAAAAGAACACTGACTACAAAGTACATTGGAGCATGTGCCTAGTGTTTGGAAAGTGTTTTATTTTCCCTGAACCAGCCTTAGACCAGCACTATGAAATGAAACCTAAGAAATTTCCTGTTATCTCATCCGCAGAACAGATAGTGAGTTGTTGCTTGTGTCTGCTATCCTAAGGTCTAAAAAGGCAATATAAGCAGATAGAAACTGTACACCTTATGCAAGCATTAGAGGCTGTTGTCCATGTATGTTTTTGTTCTTCAGCTAACCTGTCTCTGCTAAATGTAATTTCACATAACAATTTTTACACAAACAAATTACTTTAATGATTTTACATTTTACCTATGCACAAAGGGAGGGTATGTGTGTGTGTGTTGTTGTTGTTGTCTTCAATTTTACGTCTGTTCACTTTTAGTGATATTAGACGGAGAAAAAAAAAAAAAAAAACCAACACCATCTCACCCCCCACCCACCACACAAAGAAACTTGATAATGGAACAGGAATAATAAAAACATGAAAAAAACAACCAACTCACTAACATTAATGCAACTATAACAAATGTCCTAAGGGACTGTAACAGAGACCTTTCACAATTTCAAATGCCAATTTTAAATTATTGAAAATACTGGTAAGGGAGTTTTCAGAAAAATGGAGCATGAAAGACTTTACACTCTTGCAGTCAAACAGTATATGAGTATTAGTGATATTCTCACCACACAAACATTTACCATTTTTGCTGAATTTGGTTGTCAATGCATTTAGTTTCATTCTATAAAATAATGTATTAATTCTTCTTGACATGAAAACATTTACACAAGTCTTTGAATGGTTCACAACTGTTAAATTATCGGTATTGATCGCGGTCCTAGTTAACAATCTCCCATTTCGCTGATTTGTTTCAATGACCTTTCTCCATGATTTCTGTTCCAGTAAGCTGTACCCCTCTTGCAAGGATAAAGGCACATGCAATTCTATTGAATCCAATTCATGTTTTGCACCTCTCTTAGCAGCTCTATCTGCCCACTCATTTGGAAAGAATCCAGAGTGTGAAGGCACCCAACAAAAATTTACATTTATCCCCTTTAAGGTCAAGAGATGTCTCACTCACTCAGTCCCATGTCCCAAAACACGTAGGGGGGACATGAGAGAAGACGCAACGGAGATCTTTTTCCATGCTTCACAATCCTGTGTGGCTAGTAGGAGGCGTTGCAGGGGTTGGGCAGTCCAGTCTTTGATGTTGTCAACCCATGATTTCTTTTGGCGGCCTCTTCTTCTTTTGCCCTCGACTGTTCCTTGCAAGATGGTTTTTGCTAGGGTGTTGTGTCTTGTGGTGTGACCAAACCACATCAGCTTTCTCCTCTTTATGGTGGAGAGCAAAGGCTCTTGGGGGCCCACACGCTTTTTGATTTGCTCTTTCACATAGTTATTGGTCTTGTGTTCTTTGTATGATATTTTGAGGAGTCTTCTGTGGCACTTGTTCTCGAATGCTTGGATTCTTCTCTCTAACTCTGCTGTCAGAGTCCATGATTCACAGCCATATAGGAGGATAGATATTACGAGGGATTTGTAGAGGTGGTATTTGGTGCAGAAGCTGATGTTGTTGCTTCTGATGATCCTCTGGAGTCTGACTAGAGCAGATGTTGCTGTTGCAATGCGAGCTTTCACCTCTTTGTTTGATGTGCCATCTTTTGTTAGGATGGAGCCTAAGTATTTGAATTGGCTCACCTCTTCCAATATTTCTCCATTCATCTTTATTTCCGTGCTGTCATTACTCGCGCTGTTGACCATGATCTTTGATTTCTCTGTACTGACCTCCATGCCGTATGCGCTCGCTCGGTCTGTTAGACTGTCTGTGAGGATTTGCAGTTCTTGTTTGCTGCTTCCCATGAGGTCAATGTCATCTGCAAATCTGAGGTTGCAAAGGGGTCTTCCACCAATGGAGATGGAAGTGTGGTGTTTTTGCAGTGTCTCTGTCATGATGTTTTCGAGGAAGAGGTTGAAGAGTACAGGTGGAGAAGGCAGCCCTGGCGGACTCCAACCGTGGTCTTGAAGAACTCGCCCACGTGGTTGTTCATGAAAACTGCACTTCTTGCATTCTCGTACAGAGCCTTGATGACTTCAATTAGGCAGTTGTCAATGTTGAAGTGCCTGAGTACTTGCCAGAGGCCGTCATGCCATACCCTGTCAAAGGCCTTTTTGAAGTCTATAAAATTGTGGTACAAGTCTTTTTGGTGTTGGAGATGCTTCTCTATCAGAATTCTCAGGTTGAAAATTTGTTCCATTGTGCTGCGTTTTGGTCTAAAGCCCGCTTGTTCTTCTGCCAGGAGTTTTTCTGCTTGGTTTTTCAGTCTGTTGAGGACTACCTGCAGCATGATCTTGCTAGGATGGCTTATGAGACTGATGGTTCTGTAGTTCTGGCATTGCTTGAGGTTTCCTTTCTTTGGCAGGGGTATTACAAGAGACTGTGTCCATTCTTTTGGCCATTCTTTGGTGTCGTGGATCTTCTGACAAAGGTCTGTGAATCGCCTTGCTGTTTCATTCCCTCCATTTTTTATGAGTTCAGCTGGGATGTTATCGATTCCAGGGGACTTCCCCTTCTTCAATTGCTTAATAGCTGTGTCTACTTCACACCTTAGTATTGGTGGGTCTTTATCTTGGTGTTCAGGGGGTTTGTTGGAAACTATGTTGGTATCTGGGCGTAGTGGGTAGTTATACAATCCCTCACAGTATTCTGTCCAGCGCTGGAGGATGGCATTGTTTTCCGTTAAAAGATTTCCTTCTTTGTCTTCAATAACAGAGGCTTTAGGCTGTGTGGTTTTCGTTAGTGCTTTCAGAGTGTTGTAAGCTGTTTTGCTGTTTCCCTTGGCCATTCCATCTTCGATGTTGTTGCATTGTTCTTCTATCCACGCTTCTTTGGCTTCTCTCATCTTTTTCCTCACTTCTCTGTGGCTATCCATGTACTTGTTGTTGGCTTCTTGACTTGTGAACTTTTGCTTCTTAAGTTCTCTTCTTTTGTCGCAGAGGTCAAGAACCTCATTTGTCACCCAGGGTTGTTTCTTTGTTCTGCTTCTGCCTAATGTTTCTTCTGCTGCTGTCGTTAGCACTTCTTTGATGTTGTTGGCTAATGTGTTCACATCATTGTCAATGGCTGTGAGTGCGGCGAACTTTCCTCCAATGTTGGCTTGGAAGATCTCAACCACTGTTGGGTCTTTGAGTTTTTCCAGGTCGAATCTTATGCGTGGGCTTTTTGGCTGTTGTTTTGCTTTCAGTTTCAGCCTGATGGTGGTAAGTACAAGGTCGTGGTCACTGCCAATGTCAGCTCCTGGGAATGTTCTTGTATTTGCCTTGTTTATGCTGGATTTGAATCTTTGGGGTGACAGAATGTAGTCAATTTGATTATGAATCAGACCATTTGGTGAGTGCCAGGTTGATGTTCTAGATGGCTTGTGAGGGTGGAGTGTGTTAGCCAGAGTTAGTTTGTGCTTCTTTGCGAATTCCAGCAGCTGCTGTCCTCTGTCATTTGTTTCTCCCAGTCCAAAGCGTCCTGTGGTTCCTGCCCAGGTGTCATAGGCATCAGGTCCCACCTTAGCATTCCAATCGCCTTCCACAATAAGGATGTCTTTTTTGGGCGTTTTGGAGATGACGTTTTCAAGTTCTTCATAGAATTCTTCTATCTGGTCATCATCGTAGTCAGATGTTGGAGCATACACTTGGATGATGGTGAGATTCTGGGGTTTTGCAGAGACTCTGATTGAGATGAGTCTGCTGGATATTGGTGTGCAGTTGATGATGCTTGACACAATCTCTTTCCTGACAATGAAGCCTACTCCGTGTTGGTGTAGTTTCTCATCTCCACTGTACCATATTTTGTGGCCGTCTTGCGTGGTTGTTTCTCCGAAGCCAGTCCATCTGACTTCCGCAAGCCCTAGGATGTCCCATTTATACCTCTGTAATTCATGTGTGAGTTCCTGTACTCTTCCTGTTTGGTACAGAGTTCTAACATTCCATGTACCAATGGTTACCCCTTTAGCTGGAAGCTTTAGGGTTAGTTCTGCTCCAGTGGCACACTTGTCACTCCCACCCTGGAGGCTTGCAGTGGGTAGCGCGGTCGTTGTTGATCCGGGCCTCGACCGATCCGGCATGTGTTTCTGTTTTGCTTTTCTCATCATGTCCTTGCAGTGGGCTTGAGGAAGCTTGGTGGCGCCCATCTCCTCTCCAAGACTCCTACTGGTGATTAAGAATGCACCAGCCCCTCACAACGTTTCGCCCGCCAGTAGAAGCGGTTACCGGGGTGTGGGTGGGTTAAGGACCCGGACCCAGAAGTGAGAGTTGAGTGCCAAGTGAGGACCAGTGCTCCCGTCCATCCCGAGGGATGCTACTGCCAGGTTTACAAAGGTACCACCTCTCCTTAAGCACCCCATACACCCAAGAGATGTATGACATGCTTAATCTCCAATATAATTTTTGAAGTTTTCTTGTAACATGGAGATTTTAAAGCATACAATACCGACTTAGAATCCACACAAAAAGAATTTGAAATATACATAATGGCAAATCAAGAATATAAGTAAGACCCATTAATATTGCTACAAGTTCTGCTGTAAATATCGAGTGATGTTTACCAACATGATATGATTTTTCAATTTTTAACGCTGGTATAACAAAAGCAGATCCCGTTTCTTGATTATCTAGACGTGATCCGTCTGTATAAATTTGTAAATGGTCAAAATATTTATGATGGATGTGGGATTGGACATCAGAAACCATTATGTTCAGATTGTCATTCTTTTTTTCATTAGACACCTCAATATCGAAGTGTGCTTTATTCATCTCCCAAGATGGGCAAGGTAATATTGCCTCTCTTGTGTCCATGCTGTGTTGATTGACTTCAGAGTTTTGAACAAGATCAGACACGTATGTACTTATAGGCATTAAAGAGGATATAGATTTTGCTCTTTTAGGAAAACTAAATTCTGATTTTACTTCTATTTCTTCTGAAATAAAGTTTTCAGTTGTTCTGTTTCTGAGCACATATTTAGCACATGCTAGTTGACAGTAATCATCTAAAGGTAATATGCCGACTTCGTTATACGTTCCCATGGCTGAGGTGTGATAAGGCACACCAAGAGCAAGCCTGTATGCTTTGCAGTCTATACTTTGTAACTTTTTAAGTAAATACCTAGGAGCACTGAAAAAGACCTCTTGGCCATACGATAATTTTGAACGAATAAGAGATGTAGCTAAACTTTTCAAATTTAATGTATCTTGGCCCCAGAACTGTTTGCTGACCATCTTCAGTAAGTTCAAACATTTTTTTGCTTTAGTTAAATTGTGTTCAATATGTGCATTCCAAGTTAGCTTAGAAGTAAGAAAAACACCTAAGAACTTTATGGTATTTTTATACTCAATCATGTCGGCCCCAATTTTAAATGCTGGTAGCTCTTCTGGATTACTGCTATTGTTAAAAAGCACAGTGTAAGTTTTTTCTGTGGATAAAGTAAATCCATTTTCAAACATATACTTATCGACATTGTTTAGCTGGTTCTGATATACCTTTTTAATGTAGTTTAATACTCTTTTTGGTGTGTTTCTTTTCATAGAAACATTCATCCACATACATATGTCATCTGCATATTGCACTATGACGACTTCGTTTGACAATGTCATAGGGAGATCATGCAGCAAAACATTAAACAGTAGAGGTGATATAACAGATCCTTGGGGTAGTCCCATATGAAGAGATCTAAAACCTGAATATGATTTTGCTACTCTAACTTGTATACTTCTATTAGTCAAAAAACTTTTAATATAATGATAGAAATGCCCAGAAAAACCTAGATTCTTTAGTTTACACAGCAACTTAGCATGCCAAACTTGATCATACGCCTTTTTTATATCAAAAAAAGTTGCAAGAACGTTCTTTCTTCTTGCAAACTGAATTTTTATATGCGTTGACAGTTTAACCAAGTTATCAATAGCAGACCTATCTTTTTGAAAACCCGTTTGATTGACCGGGATTATCTTATTTTTATCACAGAAATACATCAGCCTTTTCAGAATAATTCTCTCCATTAGCTTGCCAGTGTGTGAGGTCAACGCAATTGGTCTGTAGCTAGTTTTGTCTGTTTTGGGCTTTCCCTGTTTATGAATTGGAATGACAATTGACTGTTTCCAAATTACTGGCATAACACCTTCAACCCAACATTTATTGAACAGTTTATGAAGTAGAAAAATAAAGTTTACTGGTATATGTTTTAGCATGTCGTTAGAAACTGCATCTAATCCAACAGATGTTTTCTTAGTAGAAAGAGATGTTAAAGCATCTCTAACTTCTTCCACTGAAATTGGGCATTAATATATGAATGTTGTCAGGGACTGGGTCGGTATACTCTGTTTTATACTCCTCTTCTGTTCTATAATTCTTGCAATTAAGTGACAAGCCTTCAAGACGCATCGATTTTGAAAACATGTCTGCAAACGCTTCAGCTTTTTCTAAATTTGATGGAAATTCTTTGCTCTCTAGTCTCACTGGACAAGCTGGTAAACTAACACCTCTTTTCATTTCATGAAATTTTTCCCAAACCTTTTTAAGGTCTTTATGGTTTGAAATTTCGGTTGTACAAAAAGATGTCCAAAATTGTCTCTTAGCCTGAGCTACAACAAGGTTACAGTGATTTTTTGCTTGTTTCTGTTTTAAATTATTTTCTGATGTTTTATCTTTTAGATACATTTTATACATTAAGCGCTTATATTTAACTGCTTCCTCACAAGCTGGTGTCCACCAGATATTTCCCTGATGTTTATTTGTTTTTAGCATATTAATTTTAGGGATAGACAAAGTGGCAGCATGAAGAATGGTCTCAGTAAATTTGGAATAAAAGTGGTCAATATTGTCAGTGTCAAAGCTGTCAGTGTTGTAAACTGCGAGGATGTCTTCAAACTTCTTCCAGTCAGCTTTTTTGTAGTTAAATTTGGGAATTTTGTCTTCCTGAGTGTCACAGAAAGTTGTTGTTTTACCAAAAGTTGTGATAACAGGCAGGTGATCGCTGCCAAGTGTGTCTTTCTACGTTGACCACTCACACTCTGGAGCTAATGCAGGAGACACAAACGACAAATCTAAGGCTGATGCTTTGTGACTGGCAATGTCTGGAATTCTTGTGACACTGCCATCATTTAGCAAGCATAGACAGGAATCAACGATATTTTCTATGAATCGATTATGGGATACTTTTTGACATTCTTTATCCCAGAAAGGAGCATGTGCATTAAAATCTCCTGCTATGAACCACTTTTCATTATCTTGAAGGTTGTGTATCCACTCAGTATTCAGATCATTTGGTCCCTTAGGCAGATACACAGACACAACATTTATTATTAGATTTTTTCCTAAACTTACTCGTGCTGCACATGAATGTATATCTAAGTTCTGGTTAGGCACTGGTGAAGGACATATGCAGTAATCCACCCCTTCTTGAATGTATATGGCTGCACTGACTTTAGTTACATCATCGACTTGTTGATGGACAGGTGGATAGTAATAGCCAGGCAGCTTGGGCAGTTTATTTCTATTTACTTTGAGTGATTGAAGCATCAAAACTTGATAACAATTTTCAGCAAGGTGCTGGATTAAATAGGACAGATTAGTGGAAATAGATCTAGCATTCCACTGCATGATGGAAAATGCGCTTTGTTTTTTGAAAGGCATAATAAAGTACAATGTTATTAACTAACTAATTAAAAACTAAACAAACCCAACCCAGAAAAATATTTTACGGACAAAAAAAAATAATAAAATAATAATAATAATAAAAATTTAAAAAAACAGACCAAAAAAAAACACCCCAATAACAACAAAACCCCAAAACAAAACCAAAAACCAATTTTAACTGACTAAAGAATCGTTTACAGTTTAAGACAAACTACTCATTCAAAGAATGTTCACACTGGATTAAGTAAGACAGTTTCTATAGATGTGATCAAAACTGAATAAACTACAGTTAGTGCACCGCAAGTTAATGTACATGAATTACCAGTCCGTGTTCCTAAACACATTAAAATAATAATCATGCTGTTTCTGCTGTCTCCACCATGGAAACTGGGCATCGTGAAAACTGAGAGGCCACTGGTTAGATCTGTACCCTGGCTGCTGAAGGTAGTCTTCACAGGCAGATCTGTAGGTTGGTACCTGGCGTGAAGTGTCGTACAACCAGCGTCTGCGTTTCCTCTTCTGCTTTTCCCAGAACAAGGCATGCACGTGTCGGCCGATGTTTCTGGCGAGGACACGTGATCCCTGGGTGTTGGGGTGGAGTGGGTCTCTGAAATAACTTTTATGAGTATTCAGGTTTTCATGGGAGATGAAGGAAACATTTTTCTCACCAAACAATTCAGAACATGTATGGCATTGAAAAGTCTCTTTTCCTCTGCAGATCTGCATTCTTGGTAGGAGCAATTTTGCTAATTACAACTTTGGTGTCTGGGAAAGATGCTGTAACATTTTTGACATTCCTAACCATGTTTTTACTGGCCCAATGGTCTACAAGGACCAATCAACAAGGACCAATCAACAAGGACCAATCAACAAGTACCAATCAACAAGGACCAATCAACAAGTACCAATCAACAAGGACCAATCAACAAGGACCAATCAACAAGGACCAATCAACAAGGACCAATCAACAAGGACCAATCAACAAGGACCAATCAACAAGGACCAATCAACAAGTACCAATCAACGAGACCAATCAACAAGGACAATCAACAGACCAATCAAAAGTTACCAATCAACAAGGATCAATCAACAAGGACAATCGCAAGTACCAAATCAACAAGTACAATCAACAAGGAACAATCAACAAGACCAATCAAAAGGACCAATCAACAAGGGACCAATCAACAAGGACCAATCAACAAAGACAAATCAACAAGGACAATCAACAAGGACAATCAACAAGGACCAATCAACGAGTACCAATCAACGAGGACCAATCAAGTACCAATCAACAAGGACCAATCAAGTACCAATCAACAAGGACCAATCAACAAGGACCAATCAACAAGGACCAATCAACAAGGACCAATCAAAGTACCAATCAACAAGGACCAATCAACAAGGACCAATCAACAAGTACCAATCAACAAGGACCAATCAACAAGTACCAATCAACGAGGACCAATCAATACATCAACAAGGACCAATCAAGTACCAATCAACAAGTACCAATCAACAAGGACCAATCAACAAGGACCAATCAACAAGGACCAATCAACAAGGACCAATCAACAAGCACCAATCAACAAGGACCAATCAACAAGCACCAATCAAGTACCAACCAACAAGTACCAAGGGCATTTGTTATAATTATTGTATTTCTGCTGTATTTCTAGTTGATTTTACTTTGTCTTTAACTTGAAATGTTGTTTAGTGCATTCTATTTATTATGATGTATTTGCACACACACACACACACACACACACACACACACACACACACACACACACACACACACACACACACACACACACACACACACGTGCGCGGCGTACTCCCTGCTCACCCTAAAAACCTTTTACATGTGGTTTATTGTGACTGAAAAAAATCTACACTTTGCTTGCTATATATGTATGTGGAAGGGGAAAAAGGAGGAGAAAGGTTGTTTAAAAAAAAAAATTATGACCAGGACAGAGTATAAGTGACGTATGGAAACACCTTTACATTCTGCAAATTCAAAAAGAAAACAAAACCACTGATCTGATGACCAGATTGGAGACATTTTTTCATGCCGTTTTTCTTACCCAGTTCAATGGTTTCAGTATATTAAAAAAAATTAAAGTTATTTTATTACTGTTATTAATGGGACTATTAGCACTATTACATTTATATTACTTTGGTTAGAGGTTAAGGCCTTTCTTTTAATTTTCTTTCTTTTCTTTTTTTTTCTTAGTTCGTATGTGTAGGGATTTTTATTAATATATTCATAAATCATTACTATAATTTGTAATGGCTTCTGGCTTGCACACAGACTCAATTTATACAGCATTCAGATTCGAAACATATTGAACAAGACAGCGTGTTCATTTTGGGTGCCACGTGCGTAAACAAAGTAATTTCCGAAGCCACCTGTTTATTATAGTTTCGTACATGTATAGTAACCATAGTTTCGCACACAGGTGACCATAAGAGGTTGATACCGATACATCTCCCCCTGTTAAGTTAGAATTTCCATCAAAATTAGGGTTGCCCCTTTACACTGAATTAGCTCTTCAAACTTTATAAATGTTCTTACAATGTTAAATGCTTTTAGAAGATCTGTGGAAATAGACTTTCAAAACACTTGGTCAATGAGTCTTTCATATGATCACTTTTCTGAGTTTTTATTCTTGCATGCAAACTGTCAATGAATTCTTGGAAATATCAAACATGTAAAAGGATACAAGGCTCTTGTTTCTGGACTCCTTGATGCACTGTTCTCAGTTCTGGTAAATATCCAATATGAATTAAGCACTCGTTGCTTGTCAAAATAAATCATGATAATCCTTGAGAGTCTTGATCAGGATTTATGACTCCATGATGAAACTAGCACAAACCTATAATTGTAACCAAGCTACATGGTTACTTAATATTCATCAAGTAAGATCAGCCTAGCTACACATGCTGCTTACTTGGAAAAACAGGCCATGCACAATGATTACTACAGGACAGTCTGCTGTCCTCTACCAATGACTAGATATATGGTCACACTCATGTGGACAAATGAATAGACTAACTAGGAAGGCAACCTAGCTACACTGTTGCCACCTAGTGACAGGCCATGGGTCTCTACGCGAATCACTCATCGCAGAATCTTGCAGGTACGACTATCCTCCTGCCACGTCTGGTGTGTCTACCTGGTGAAGTGATTACAGGTGTTGGTGGTGTGACTGATGGCACTGCTGGCTCGAACTCTCAGGTGTTGGTGGATCCTAGTCAGTAGGTTGTCCTGGCTGGCAGACAGGTTGAGCAGGCACTGCTGATTGCTGATGAGTTGGAATCAGCGGTGGACTGATAGATTCTGCAAGACGAAGATGTCTGCGGTTGCGCCTCTGCTCTCCAGAAGGGGTTTTGATGATGTAACTTCTTGGAGCACATTCTTTAACAACTTCTCCTGGTTTCTCCCACCTCTTCTCCCCCTGAAATTTGATGAGAACAGGGTCGCCGGGTGAAGAAGAGGCAATGGCTGAGCACCATAGTGGTTGTCGAAGTTCCTCTTCTGGCGATCTTTCAAGACTTTGTCTCTCTGTTGGAGGACATCTCTGGGAACAATCTTGGGAGTATACTTCTGAGGATGAACTGGTAGTGTTGTCCTCAGCTTCCTTCTGAAAGCTAGCTCCCCTGGGCTGGCTCCCAACTCTGCAATCGGTGTTGCGTTGTATGCAAGAATGCCCTTGAAGACTTCCTTCTGACATAGGATATTCTTCGCAATCTGCACTGCCTTTTCAGCTCCACCGTTGCCCTGCGAGTAATGCGGGCTTGATGTCTTGTGGTTGAAGTTCCATTCTTCCGCAAACTGTGCGAAAGAGTCGGATGAAAACTGGCCCCCATTGTCCGAGATGACTGTCATAGGGATGCCATGATGAGCAAAGATGTTTTTCAGCTTGTCGATGACTGTGGTACTGGTGAGCTGACGAAGGTAGGCTATCTCTAAGTACCTAGAGTAGGCATCTGTGACAATGAGGTAGTGTTCATTGTTCAGTTCACAGTTGTCAGCACTGATTCTCTGGAATGGGTAGCTGGGAAGGACGGACGAAATGAGTGGCTCTTTCCTCTGTGATGGCTGCTTTTCAAGGCAATACCTGCACCTGCTGATGTGGTCTTTGATGTCCTGGCTAATGTGAGGCCACCACACCGTATCTGCAGCATGCTCACAGCATTTATTTGTGCCATTGTGGCCCTCGTGAATCCTCTGAAGGATCTCCTTCCGCATCGATGGTGGGATGAGAAGGCGGTCTCCTTTCACTAGGATCCCCTCCCATACGCTCAGTTCTTCTCTTAAAGGGAAGAGGTGGCGTGCCCCCAGCTTGACGTCTTCCTTGTATGTTGGTCAGCCGTTTCTTGTATAGTCCATGACTATTTGTAGGATGTCGTCTTTTCTGGTCTCCTCTCAAAGACAACCCAGACATGCATTGGATGCTGGCCACTGTTCCGACACTGCATTTATATGCTCGGCAATGAGCTCTTCAGCATTGCTTTTCACTGCTTCTTGCAGTGGGATACGTGACAAGTGGTCTGCCACGGGCATATTCTTTCCTGCTATGTAGGTTGCTTCTGCGTTGAAAACCGCTAGCCGCATGAGCATCCTCTGGCACCGTATTGGCGTCTCCGACAGTTGTCTGTTGTTTATCAGGGGTACAAGCGGCTTGCGGTCCTCTCCAACTGGAACTTGGGAAGACCTACAAGGTATCTGTTGAACCGTTCACAACCCAGACAGCTGCTAGACACTCTTTCTTGATCTGTGCGTAGCGTCTCTCTGCCTGAGACAGTGTTCTTGAACAAAAGGCGACTGGTCGCATACCAGCCGTCTTTCTGCTCCTGAAGAAGAACACCTCCAATCCCATAGGAACTTGCATCTGAGCTGACCACTGTTGGCTTGCTTGGGTCAAAGAAGCAAAGCGTAGGCGCTGTGGTGATCAGTGTCTTGATCATCTTGACTGCCTCAGAATGCTTGGACCCCAAACCCAAGCATTCTTCTTCTCAAAAGGTTCAGTCAGTTGACGCATTGTTGTAGAGAGATTTGGCAGATGGCGGCCCAAGAAGTTCACCATCCCGATAAATCGTCTCAGTTCTTCGACGTTCTCTGGATCATCCATCTCAGTGACAGCTTGCACCTTTGCTGGATCAAGGCCAATGCCATCACCTGAAGTTGAGTTTGGTTTTGTCAAGCTCACACTTCTCTTTGTTCAGCTTCAACCCCGCGTCTCGCAGCTTCTGTTTTGTAGCCTCCAGGTGGGCCTTGTGGTCAGTTGTGTTTTCGCTGAAGACTAAAATGTCATCGAAAAAGCACACTGTTTGAGGCTGGTCGCTCAAAATCTCTTCAACTGTCCATTGAAAAATCTCTGGAGCTGAAGTAATGCCCTGTGGCAGCCTCTTGTAGATGTAGCGCCCAAATGGAGTGAAGAATGTGGTCAACTTTGATGACTCCTCATCCAAAGGTAGCTGGAAGAAGCCTGAGGTACAGTCAAGCTTGCTGGCTTCTCATTCAGCTTTGCAAATAGTGGATCGCTATCTTTCCCCACACTAGCTGTGCGCTGAATTAACCCCAAGTGTCTTTCCCCACACTAGCTATGCACTGAATTAACCCCAAGTGTCTTTCCCCACACTAGCTATGCACTGAATTAACCCCAAGTGTCTTTCCCCACACTAGCTATGCACTGAATTAACCCCAAGTGTCTTTCCCCACACTAGCTATGCACTGAATTAACCCCAAGTGCGTGCGGCCATCTCTGCTCAGCAGGATGTCTTTCGTGTGTTTACGACAAAGCATCTCACTGGATATGACTTGCTCTTGTGACGCACTTGAGCTTGAACTCTCCCTTTGTGTTGATTACCCCCCCCCCCCCCCGTCTTCTAAGTATTGCCTTTGAAGGTTTCAGAATTGGTGGTGCACTCAAGGGCTTGTAGACGGAACTGGAGATTACTGACACATCAGCGGCAGTGTCAATCTTGAATTCTGTAGCACTGCCACAAAAGTTCAGGGAAATGGTCCACGGAGGCTCAGGAGCATGCGCTCCATGGACTGCTCCCAGACTAAAAGTCTCTGCGCACTCTTCTTCATAGTCATACGCCCCTCCTGCTGCCACGTTGTCAACAGTTTTGCGGGAACGACACACAGCAGCATAATGGGATGATTTTCCGCATTTCCGGCACTTCTTCCCCTTGGCTGGACAGTTGGCTGGAGCATGAGTCCTGCCACACTTCCCACAATCCCGGGAACACTGAAGCCTGACTGCTTGGTGCCACCTCGGGACCCTCCATGGGCCTGGCCTCTGTCACGTTGGCTGAATCTGGCATGAGAAAATGCTGCGTCAACTTTCTCTGCTGGCCGCTGGTCTTTCATCTGGGTCTTCACGAGCTCGTAGTGACGTGCAATGTCAACTGCTGACTTGAGATCCAGTTCTGCCTCAAGTTGTAACCTCTGAGACACATCACTGTCTTGGAGCCCGAGAACGATCCGGTCAGGGATGCTCTCTTCCTCCCTGTCACAAAAGTCACACGTGGCTGCCAACTCCCGCAGTG
>CM060339.1:39050007-39085007 GCA_030674155.1 Stramonita haemastoma | reverse complement strand
GAGGAATAATACATCCTCTGTGTGTGCTCCATCATGATCCTGTGCTTTGGTAATCGTCTGTAGACAGCAGACTGGCCAGCCACGATCATGACAGACAGAGAGAAGTGCACGATGACAGTGACAGTGAACCATCGGAATGCTTGGTGAGGAAGATGGGGATCAAACACAGCCAGGCGACACAGACCAGACTGGCCATAGAGGCCCCAGTGTGACAGGCCAGGAAGAAATGGTATCAATGACACCAGAGCTCCAACACACCAGATCACTGCACACACCACTGTAGTGGAAGATCTGTCCCATGTCCATGAACTGTGGTGAAAACAAAAGAGAACCACGTGTTGTAACTCTATGAACCAGATGACGAGAATGGACACTACACTGGACAGCAGAGACAGAAAACCAGAGATCTTGCAGGTGATGCTGTTGGTCCATGTCTTTTCCTGCTGAATATACTGTCCTCCAAACATGTCATCTGCTATCACACTGATGCTGACGTGAACTCCCATACACAAGTTAGCCAACTGCAGATGAGTGAAACAGACTGAACACTTCTGGCCAAACACTTGTCTGGCTGCAAAGGAAGCTAGGATGCAGGCCACATTTCCTGCAGTAGCAACTACACTGATCAGCCAAAGCAGAGATTTATGCCCACTGCTTGATATCAGCTTTGAACAGGGAGAAAACACAACATAAGGTGCTGTGCACTGTATTGTATTTGACTGTTCAGATACAACACTGGGACAGCATAGTCTGTAGTTTGATGACACAATCCTGTGAAGGTGCACCAAACCTGTGAATAAATCCAGAGGAAAATTATTTATTACTGTTTTTTGAATGTCAACTTCAATCAGTTGAGGAAAACTTTTAAACCCCAAAATATCAATGCTTTCAATGGCAGAAAAAGACAGATTCAAATACTTGATGCCTGGTAAATATACAGATGTTACATTGCTCAGCAATGTCAAGTGAGTTTTTGAAAAATCAATTCTTCTCAAGATATAGTGTATCTGCTGTCGTCTGTTGTTTATTATGTGGATAACTGGGTTTTCCTTTAGAGTTAGAGATTGTAGATTTTGGAATTGAAGAAAAATGGCCAGATTTGCAGTCTCAATCAAATTGTTTGAAACATCAATGTACTGTAAGTTGTGTAGTTGAACTGCTGAGACATTAGTGATAGAACAATATGACAAACTGAGAAAAATAAGATAATTGTTGTTTGGAAAATCAGCCAGTGACATTCTGGATCCTGTGGCATCCAGGTATCGCAGTAGAGGGAAGGCTTCAGCATGGAAAGGGTCACTACACAGGAAAGTGTGACCTTCACATAGACAACCTTCAGGACAGGTCATCATGTCACACAGCAGTTCATCATCCCGCTGTGGACACTGAGCCCAGCCATCACACAGGTGATCTCCATGCAGACAGACTGTGGAAGCTCGACACTGGTACAAGCCAGGACAGGTCACACTGTCACAGTCCTGTTCATCTTCCCCATCAATGCAGTCAGAAAATCCATTGCATCGAGTGTAGACAGGAAGACAGTGGACTGGTACTGAAGTGCAGAGGTAATGACTGTCAGGACACAGCTCCTTGTTGGCCATCACACAGTGTGTGAAGTAGCCAGTGCCATCTAAGCTGATGTAAAGCTGTGGTATGCTGTTGACTTTTCCAATGACATTGACATAGTAAGGCAACCGTTTCTCCTGACAATCTGTTTCATCAGAGTCATCCACACAGTCCGAGTACTCATTGCAGCGCTGACCGTGCAGGACATACTGACCAGTGGAGCAGAGAAAACCAGTGTGCACAGGGTGTTCACAGAATGCTTCATCACTGTTGTCAGGGCAGTCCTGTCGGAAATCACAGACAAGTGTGTACTGCACTGTCCCTTCTCCATCACTACATCCGAACATGACATAGGTCAGCTTTCCAACAAGTACCCCCTCAGGCCTCTGTAGAGAGCTGTTACTGTAATGAGAAGTGGCTGTAAATTCACACACCAGTGACAGTTTTCTGTGTGTGCAGTGAACCATGGGGTCACACAACAACAAGTCTGTATGCTGTGATGATCTGTGCACGTCAGCAAACTCTGCCATGTGTTTCTAACAGCAGTTTGAACTGAATTTAAAGACACTGGTGTAGCAGCTGAAATCAGCCTGGATTCTGGAACTGTTATTTCACAGAGTGCCATGTTGATGAATGGCATATCAGTCCTTGACCCCAGCTCAAAAATTGACAACGGACTATAAAAAACTGAACAACGATTTCGCGAAGGATGTTTCTGATAGTGCTGGCTGCCATGAACTTCATTGTAAATCATTGTGTCATCAGGCCATTTTTGAAATTTGCTGTACATAAATGGAGTATTTACCCAGCCTGTTGTAAAACCAATAGCCAGTTTCAATCTGTACCATTTTCTAAAGAGATGAAGAGAGTCTTCAACCTCTGCCTTTGTTTTTATCGAAGCTAATTCCCCACCCTCTGTTTTGCATTTAAAAGACCAAAACGGTTGAGCAAGCTTCTCAGTGTGAACCATGAATTTCAAACATTTGTGTCCTGAGACCAGCATCCCCTGACATGCAGGACTGCTGAAGGGACAGTGTTCTGTCTCATCACGTCCATCCTGACACTCTACTTTCAGATTGCAGTCCAGGTGATGGCCAAATTTAGAGTAATGTCTGACAGAGCAGTTGAACAGACCACTGGATAATTTGTGTGGTTTATCATTTTGGGAGAGACCAGCAAAATACAGTTTGAGATAGACATGACTCCAGGGCAGAAAGTGAAACACCAGCTGGAGATGGGAGGTGTTCACAACAGAAGCTGGTGACAAGCTGCTCTTGCATAACTGTGCAACGCTTTGATGAGATGTGTTTGGCTTTGTGTAGTACAGGTTTAAAGGCACTTCCTCAGGGCAGATTGTAAGACTCTAGACTGCTGCACACTCACCAAGATGGCTGTGAGTGGACTCACTTTGATGTCTACATTGAACTGTGTGTATATGTCAATATAGGGTATTGTTACACTTTCGTAATGTTGAGAGGTATGTCTTATCACTGAATTATACACTTCCATTGTTTCTATATGGATCATAACCAAAGGGCTGTTAATGTGCAGAATACGCACAAATCTGTCTCTGAAAGTTGCATAAAGATCAGCCAGGTGACCACTACATTGCATGTCCAAAGTTGTTCCTGTAGAGGATTCATGTATGGCTGTCTCCCAGTGACCAGCATCACACCAGAGTGACTGTCGTTGAAGTCTGATGCTGCCATACATCCCTGGTGCTATCTCCATAAGCATCTTACAAAAACTGGTGGAATCGTTACACACTCCGTACACCACTCCCTGCCTGGCTGTGTAGTCTGGCAAACCTTTCTGATGGTCACAGTCTGACACACTGACCTGCATCATTGTCCTGTTTTTGCTGCTTTGGTTGAACAGGCGTTCTATACCAGGACAGAGTTGACTGACCCCTGGCTGACTGGTCACTGTGTTCAGTTTGGTGTGGATGGCTGTGCTCATTTGTTTCTGTGCGACTACACACAACACACACAAAACACACACACACACACACACACACACAATGCCCACAACGACGCACGCACACACACACACACACACAAAATGTGCGTGTGCATGCACACAAACACACATAAATACACACACACACACACACACACACAACACACACACACACACACACACACACACACACACTACACACACTCATCAGTCAGTCACTCACTCACTCACACAGAATTATTTTTGAATAATTATAGCTTTATTTTGAGAAAGATAGTTATAAGTTATGGAGATACAGACAGTGGTGACCACGGAGTGCAAATCCAGCATAATTCAGTCAGGGTTCAGAACCAGTTCTGGAACTAGTGCACTTTTCCCTTTAAGCAAGTCTAAGACTGGTCAGTTCCTCCTATATTTAGCATTAGCTGGGCTGGGATAGGAAATGATTAATGGGTAGCAGCTGAAAGGAGCTGAAAGTGGGGAAGCTGAGAGCTGTGTGATTGTAAGAATTATGAGTTCACCTGTCAGAGGGTTCTTATCTTTTTCACCAACATATAATTGTGACAAAACAACAAAAACAATGAGTACTTGTAAACTGTTTATTTACTTTGTGTTAAAACACTCCACTCCAATTTAAAAGCATTGCACACTATTCTTCTGTGAAAAACTCCAAGAAAAGACATGATGCTGCATTTGAACCTTTGAAGCTGCATTGGGGGTGTGCTGTCAAACTAGAGAAGAGCTGCAGTTGTATTGCTGTTGGGCATTTCTCAGCTGAACAGATTGGTATTCTCCAAGAATATGCATATTGTTTCAGTCCCTATATCTGAATCTTTGCAAGGTCGTGACAGTACACTGAACGAGAAGTTTGTGAGTATGGTTATTTCTACTACTACAGCTTGTAGGCAGCCATGTCTATCAATTTATGTATCTACCTAACTACCGACCTACAAACCTATCAACCTACCAGCCTATTGACCTACGTTACCTATCTACCTACATACCAACCAACCTACCTACCTACCTACTAACTAACCAACCAACCTACCTACCTACCTTCCTACCTAGCTACCTACATGCCTACCTACCTGCCTACCTACCTACCTGCCGACCGACCTACCTACCTATTGATCGATGGTCACTCTGTCCGTCCATCCATCCATCCATCCATTCAACCGTCCATTCATCTGTCTGTCTGTCTGTCTGTCTGTCTGTCTATCTATCTATATTTCTTTGAACATTTTGCATCAAAAAAGGACACAAACCATATCAAAGTGACTCAATAAGTTAACTTGTAAGCACTCATCACCATCACTTCTTCAGCCTTACCTCTGTCAACTAGTTCTCTGTATAAACATGTTACTGCCATCACAGGAAAACCCCACAGTGGTATGGATAATACAGATTCTAATCATCTACTTTTTTGTTTTTAATTATTTCTCCAAAATATACAAACTTAGCCTAAGGTTAATTTTATAGGTATGCATTAGATAAACTAAGAAATGTGTCTATGAAAAAAATAGTCACATTGTTGGGATGACTTTTGGCAGTATAAATGGGAGAATATCTGCATTGTTTATTTTTGAGCATCCTACTTATCTTTGTAATCTGTTAATATAAATTCTTTAATATCCTAAAGGTTTTAAAGATAGTAAGGTGCTGCTACTTTTAAGACTTTTAATCCAAAGATCTCCATAGTTACAGACCTTGATCCATTCTCTGTACTTTATTATACCTAGAACATAATCTTTAGTAACGCTTTGCATGTATTGAGTATTTAATCTAAATCAAGGTGGTATCAGAAAGCATTCATGTCATACTGTGCTAACTAATCTTACTTACTAGTAGCATTAAACATGCTGATAACAATCTATTTATAGGAGCAATTTAGTAGACTTTGCTGAAGCTTTTTACACCATGGATCATTCACTTCTCACACAAAATGTGCTTTATATGACCTAAGCCCAGACTCACCCAAACTTATGTCTTCCTTCTTAAGTAACAGAAGACAAGCAGTTTGTTGAGATTCAGTAGCATTATGTCTCTTGCCAATCAAAAAATTATGGTACACCACAGTGCTCATTTTAAACCCTGTTATATTTCAATGTTTATTAATGATCTTCTGTGCTATGTTTTGTTATTATGTGAGCTTTCCCTGATGATACAATGCTTTACAGTTGAGGAAAAATAATCAATGCTGATAATGTGCAGACTCATTAAAAGGTATTTGATGAAATGTAAATTAGAGTGATTTAAATCAAATAAACCTTCATCCCCTTAAACTCAAGTTCATGCTAACTACCACCAGAAATAAACCTCAAAACAGGAAATAATGTTTATGAAACTTGCTGTTTATGGCAATGCAAGACGAACTAATTGCCATTAACTACTTGGTCTGAACATTGATAATAATCTCTCTTAGATAAAGAACGTTTCTGTATATTCAAATAAATCATTAGAGATTTTCCTAATGACTATTGTTTCATGTATACATACAAACAGATATGGACTATGATAAACGTGTTGGCATCTTGCAATTGGAGAATGTTAAAACCCTATGAAAAGCTTGTATAGACGTTCACTAAAAATAATAATGCTTAAGTTTTCATGAGTGGACAATGATGACTGTGAGAAATGAAATATTCTCCCTTTGATTTAAGATACCACTTCCATAAAGGGATTTTAGGAAAAAGAAAATGGGAATAATATTCCACCACATTACCTTCTTAGGAATACATTCTTAGGAAAAATAGTCAGTATAAAAGTATATTAATTTTCTCTGCCCTGGTGCTGATTTGTACATTGTCTAACTCATATTTTTTGGATGAAAGGTGTGAAAAAAGCCCTAGATACTCAGCAATAAAAGCAACTTGCCAGCCTTCAAAATTTGTTATCATAAATGCATATTTGAATTATGTACAGTTTTCTGATCATCGTCACCTTTTTCCCTTTCCTTTATATATGTTTTTGGCTTTACTGTATATAGCAGTGAAAAGTCTGTTAACGCTTTTCACAGACATTCTCCTTTCACAGGATATTTTGATAAATGTAAAAGTAGTTGCTATTTAACTAACGGTAACAGATATTGTTTCATTAATGGTTGTTGTTTTAAAATATCCTCCTTTGCTCATTCTGTTCAGTTATTTAGATTTATCTGTACAAGCTTTGTGGAGTCTTTTAATAGCATTCTCTCTCTCTCTCTCTCTCTCTCTCCTCTCTCTCTCTCTCTCCTCTCCTCCTCTCTCTCTCTCTCTCTCTCTCTCTCTCCTCTCTCTCTCCTCTCTCTCTCTCTGTGACCAAAGTGCTAAATAAACTGACAAAGAGAAACATAGCAAAGTAGAAAAAATAGTTTTAAAAGATGATCAGAAAAAAATGAACCACTTAATAGCAACACTATGCAGAATGGAATTATTTGTGTCCGAAACCCACTTTTCAGTGACATAGAGCAATTTACACAGTGTACGAACAAGGATAGCAGTTGTACGCTCACCAAATGCCATTACCTGTCAGAATAAACTGTCAAGATGGTTTGATGATGAGTTTCATCAGGTTAGAAATAGAAGAACTTTGACTTTAATTAGAAAATCAAAAGATGAAAATGACAGACAAATTTATGTTACAGTGTGGAAAAAGTTCAGACCGTTGTTAAAGACCAAGTGTCAACATTTAGAAAACAAAAGGTAGAGTCTCTAGCAAACAATAGTTCAAATTCAACATTGTTCCGGAAAGAGATTCGAAGTGTGGGCTGTTAGTAAAAATAGAGTGACAAACAGTTTAAAATCTGCCCTGTGGGTTAACAATTTCAAACAGATATTGCAAAGTAATGAAGCAGTATCTAATCAATATATGCATACAGAAGTAGATCTGTTACTTAGAAATGATCATGGATTAAATATAGAGATTACAGAAAAAGAAATAAATGCAGCTATACACATAATGAAGTCTGGTAAATAATGTGGGATTGATAAGATTACTGCAGAGGTACTAAAACTGGAACTAGTAAAGTTAAACAGTTTATATTCAAGCTTCGTAATACTATTTTTATTAACAAGTATACATCCACAGATTTAGTCTAATCCATCATTGATCCAGTCTATAAAAAGGGGGGGGGATCCAGAGCTAATAGACAATTATAGGGGATATCATTACTGAGTATCTTATCTAAATGCCATGCATCTATACTAAGCACAAGAGTATAATCGTGGCTAGAAAATAATCACTTGATTTGTGAAAAGAAATCAGGTTTTAAGGAAAGACATTCTACAGCAGACCAGATTTTCAATTAGTATTCAATTGTCCAAAAGTGTAGTCCAAGAAAAGTCAAAAAGCTTATGTGGCCTTTGCTGACTTTAAAAAAGCTTTTGGCCTGCTTAAAATGATAAGCTTTTGAACTGTATCAAATGTCAGAGTGTAAAAGGAAGAACAATAGGAAGGGTATGTTCATCAGAACTATTTCAAACCATAAGGGAGGGCACGTAATTTCTCTTCCCTCAAATAGATTAAAAATAATCCTAACCAAATGCCACCTTCCTAGCGTAAGCCTAGTTTAGTTATAGAATTATATCTCATCTATTCCTCACACAGAGAAATCATGCAAGACTTAAGTGACCTAGTAGGCACAAAGACACATCCAGCTAACCTCATCCAGTGAATAAAACAGGTCTGCAACAAATTGAAGAAGCGGTACAACAGAGTCCAAAACGTATATGACACATTGTTGTTTTGTAAGGTTGGTGTCCAAACTGAGTGTCAAAAGTTTGGAGTTAAAGGTTGTTGTTGTTTTTATAATAAGTACAAAATGTGTTCTGGCTACTCCAGCCCATAGCCTTCATAACTGACCCAAGGGATGCACCATGACTGGCAGCTACAGTGTTACTAGCAGCACAAGTACTGTGGCTTCCGAATTGTGAGGCATCTATGCCCGCCATTCCAAGCACCATTTTTACCCAATGTGAAAAAGGTTTCATGGAGATAGGATCATAAGGCTTGGTAAACAGTTCTGAGCCTTTCTGCACCTCCCTTGTGACCTCCAGATACCAATGGAGATGTTTCACTAAACACAGTTTTTCATTGTCACAGAATGGCATAATATTTGCTGGCTCTGTGTGGACACCTGACTCTGTATGCTTCTATATCCCAGAGAAAAATATTACACATCTTTTGGAATAAAGCTTAATATCATTCACTTTAAGTGCATGGCTTGTAATGCTTGACGTCTTTGCCCAGTTGGAAGGGACAACAATGATATAGTTCTCAAAGTTAAATGTTTGAGTTTCATATCAAGTAATTCTAGTAACCCTTACATAATAATCGAAAACGCTATCTGCATTCATACCTCTTAGTACTTTAGTACTGCTGGTTGTTTCTCAAACACTCCTTTTAATAATCTACAAATGTAAGGATGAGAACCTATTGAGTGTTTACTGGTACTGTCTGGAGAAAAAAAAGGCACTTGAAGAACTTCTTGCATTATTCACCACATTATTATTATTATCATGCACATGCAGAGTACAGGAAAGCAAGAAAAAATGATATCTTTACAGGGTCAGGTGTGGACTCATCCAGGCAATTGTTGCGGGTATAGGTTTTTTTTCACTTTCTAACGTAGAAGATATAACCGAGTTGCAGGTGTGAGTGTCTTCATTTTAATGTCTATCCACTTACAAGTGATTTTAGACTGGAGAAAGGAAGGAGGTGATAGAAGTGAAGTATAAGTGTGTTTGTTTGTTGAGTTGAATGAATGATTTTTTTTTTTTAAAAGAAAGAAAAAGAAACACCTACATCTGACCATGAGAAAATTATTGAACTGCACATACAAAAGAAGACAAAGGAAAAAAAGATAAACTTGGGTAAGCCCGCATGCATGCATGGTGTGTGTGTGTGTGTGTGTGTGTGTGTGTGTGTGTGTGTGGTGTGTGTGTGTGTGTGTGTGGTGTGCGCACGTGTGTGTATGTATGCTATTACAGGCTAAAATTATCATAGGTAAAAACAAAGTGACATTTGAACAAGAAAAGCCCTAACTTTTAACCTAAAGCAAATGAGCAACTGGACTTTGAAGCAAAAATTCACAAATTCTGAACATTAATAAAAAGTCATTGAAAACATTTTCTAATGAACAATCAGGAATATCTGGCAAAAATTATTTTAGAGTCTGACATTAAAAAATTACATGAACACTTGACAGTTTTTCCCCGCAACAGCATTTAACTCCTGTTACACATTTGTTTTTAAGGCATTTAGCTTTAATCGATAAAGAAGTGAAGTAATTTGTTTGAGTTTTGCCATGCTATAATGGGGGAAATTTGAAACTATATGTTTTATGTTACAAGTCTGTATAACATGTTTATCAGAAATGCCACAGAAGTCTTTATCCAATAACTCATTTCATTCTTTAGTTCCTTTTCCAATAAACTGTAAATCTCATAAATTGAAAGTGGATAAATCAACTCAATAGATCCTTCCTCATGTTTTGCACCCCTTCTGGCAGCTCGGTCATCCCACTCATTATAATAAAATCCGAGATGAGAGGGGACCCAACAAAACCTCACATCTGTTCCTCTTTATGTTAGATTTATTTCTGTCACAATGTTAGGATGTTTATTAACTGAACTAGACTGAGGAGACAGTAAGGCTGATTTTGAATCAACACAAACTAAAATTTGGAAGACAGAAAATGTTAACTCATTTATACAGTTTAAAAACATAAGTTTTGCAATGAGTTCCGCGTATAAATAAATCGATTTTTTCCAAGGTAATATGATTTTACACTTTGAAGTTTGGGGATGACAAAGGCTGAACCTGCTTGTTGATTGCTAAGAAGAGACCCGTCTGTATTAATTTTTAAATGATTTGGGTATGTGTCTGTAATTTGTGATCTAACGGAACTAATAACAATAATTATGTGGATTATCATAATTCTTGTAAGGTGTATGATCAATGTCAAAATGTGCTTTGTTTTGCTCCCATTTTGGACAAGGTGTGAGTTTTTGCTCTACATTGACATTCTCTGGAATGATTCCTGCTTTGTCTATTAATTCTGTCGAATAAGATTGAATAGTGGTTACAGAGAAAATGTTCTTTGCTCTCTTGGGAAAATCAACATGGGATTTAATCTTAACCCTTTCTTTGACAAAATTGCTGCATGAAGAACTTCTAACAATGTATTTCGCGCATGTAAGTCGTCTGTATTTGTCTAAAGGAAGTACATCTCCTTCCTTATATGTGCCAAGAGATGATGCATGGAAGGGAACACCAAGGGAAAGGCGATATGCCTTACAATCTAAACTTTGCAATTTTTTAAAGAGATGTTTAGGAGCACTAAAAAACACTTCTTGCCCATACGTTACACGAACAAGTGATGTCGCTAAGTGTCTTAGTGCTATAGGGTCTTACCCCCACTTTTGCTTATTTACAATTTTGAGCAGGTTGATACTCTTTCTGGCTTTATTAGCTATATACTCAATGTGTGAATTCCAGGTGAGTTTGGAGGTAATGATAGCCCCAAGGAATTTTACAGATTGCTGATATTAAATTTTGATGAATTCATTTTCTAATTTAAAATCTGGGAGATCATTAGGATTACTACCGTTATTAAAGAGAACAATGTGTATTTTATCTGGGGATAACGTTAGACCATTTTCTGAAATATAGTGATTTACTTTGTCAAGCTCTGTTTGATATACTTTTCTGATACAATTTAAAGCTCTTTTGGGGGTTGCTCGTTTCATCGTTACATTCATCCACATACATATCTCATCTGCATATTGAGCAATGACTACTGCATTTGAAACTGTTTAGGTAGATCATGTAATAATATATTAAATAAAATGGGTGCTACCACTGAGGCTTGGGGTAGACCCATCTGTAGAGATCTCAAATTTGAATACGTATTCCCTACCCGTACTTGCATGCTCCTTTGACTCAAGAAGCTTTTTATATAGTAATAAATGTGTCCCAACAGTACTATATGTTTCAGTTTATATAATAATTTTGCATGCCATACCTGATCCTAGGCTTTCTTATGTCAAAAAATGTTGCAAGGATATTTTTTCGCCTTGCAAATGGATACTTAATTTGGGTGGTAAGTTTGACTAAATGATCGAGTGATGATTTTCCTTTTTGAAAATCAGTTGCAGGTCATTGGGATTCCAAAACCAGGTCTTCTGCAGTATCTGTCAGCCCTTTCCTTTCAAATCTTTCCTTGATATTCTGTATGCCAGAAGCTGTAGGCCCTCCACCCCCCACCCCACTCTTTTTTTTCTTTTTTTTTTACAAGGGGGTGCATCTTGTGTGAATGGCTTTGGAGAAGAAGGACATCCCTGGTTGTCAGTAGAGGAACAGGCTCTGCTATCAGCATACTGGACAGTACTGGCCACCAGATTTGTGTTTTCCAGATCAGGACAATCAATATACCGGTGTCTGTCCTTTGCATGCTTTTTGGAGAACTTGCAGAATCACACTGAAAAGAGAAATGCATAGAACTCAGTGAATTTCCATGGAAATGAAAAAGCATTCACTGCATAAGCTTTCGGGTCAGGCCTGTAGCTGATATAGCATGCAAACTGCTCGTTTATCTTAGAGGTAAATAAATCTACAGAAGGTTTGGCCTGAAAATGAGAAAGTGCTTTATGTAGCAAAGGGCAAGGTTGAACTTCCATTCAGTGTCCAGGTTTATACTTCTGGATTCTGTATCAGCTGCCACATTGTCTCTCCCTAGTGTGAATGATGCTGAAAGCCACATGTTCTTGGCATTACACCATTCCCATATAGTGGAAGTAATGTTATTGCATGATGGTAAATGACTGGTTTCAAAGCATTTGATACAAGCACCAACTGTAGAGTTGTCTTTCAAAACTTGAACTGCTTTTCCTGCTATGTCTTTCTCAAAACCCTGCAAAGCAAAAAGGATTGCTTTAAGTTCAAGATGATTGATGTAGTAGCCTGCTTCAACAGGAAGCCATGCACCACCAGAGCAGTGGTCCTGGAATGAAGATCCTCAGCCCTCCTTACTGGCATGTGATGTAATGGTCACTTCAGGTTCTGGATGGTACACAAATTTAGGGGCACTCTCAATATTCTCAATCCACCACATCAGCTCCATTCTTGCTGAAGAAGAAAGACTCATGAGGCCATCAACGTCTCCCTAAAATACTTAAGTGCAAGCTTCTTGTCATCTTCCAAGTGATGGTAATACAATGGTCCATATCTTACAGCTGTACAGCTGGCAACCATCATGCCTACTACTATTAGCCACTTCCCTGATAGGTACTTGTTCCTTCTTCAGCAGATGTAGGATACCTAGTTTCAATTTTTCTTTTCAATCTTTTGTTAGAAGAACAAACATATTATTCTTTAAATCAATTATAGCACCAAGATAATGAATAGTTTGGGAAGGGCTGAACACAGATTTCTCTGGGTGCATTATAAAACCTAATGAACGAAACAGTCTAGCAGTCTCCATAACATTATGTATGCAGTCCACATCATTTCCTTCTGTCAAAAGATAGTCATCAAGATAAAAGGATGAAACATGACTTATTACCCTCAACCAAGCAAAAACTGGTTTCAACATTTTTGTGAATTTTCTTGGTGCCATAGCTAAACCATTATTTTGGCATAAGGCAAATTTCAACAGTTCATTTTTCCAGCTGAACCTAAGCAGCTTTTTTTGTTTTGGCCATATGGGAACAGAGTAGTAAGCATCCTATTGATCCCATGAAATAATCTTTTGTAATAAGCTTCAGAGCAGACTGTAAAGTATCCATCTTGAAATGGTGTTAGGTGATTTCTTTATTCAATTATTTTAAAGGTTACACACAGGCCCAAAAGTGGCCCCCGATCATGTTTTTTTACAATGAAAATTGCTGGATACATTTATGGAGCTCTCCTTGTGTGAATTTAAAGAATTCAGGTTGTAAATTATGTCCGTAGAAACAGGTTACTTCCACTTGTTATAAATAAAAGGGTTTAGGAGTTTGAAATATTTTCTTTTGGTGGCCATATTGGATTGTTTCCATGGAAACAGTGCCAAAAACTGAATAATTATTTGATTTTTAGTCTTTTCAAGTGATGCCTTTTCAATATATGGTATAACTTTTAACAAGGGCTTGTAAACACAATTTAACCAGTGGCAACCCCCATGTCTCACCTTATATTCAAGATCATATTGTGCATGCCATCCTTCTTCAGGCGAGTAAAGATAAGTGATCAATTAAAATTAGCCTTCCTTAAACACACACTTAGAAATGACACTTTTTGGGTCTAATTTTTGAATCTCCTTATCAACCTATTTCTGTTTTTGTAAAGCTTGGTTGAGGTGGGAAACTCTGTATTTAACCCTCAAGTTCACAGTCAAATTCTATTCTTGCCCCTGTGATTAACTGAAGAATATCAGGGTTAAAGGTCAAATGTTTCTACTTATCAAAACAGATTTGTAGTCTGCCAGCAGTAAATAGGCTTGCCTCTGTTTTCAACTCTTCAAGCAATTTAGGGAGTGAAATATAAAACTGAATCACCCCATTCTCCATCATTGACCTAGACTGACAATGAACTATGCCAGGAGTTTGTTTTGCTTCACAATCATGGCACTAAAGTGTTTCTTGTTTCTGGTCCACTGGTTGTTGTTCAACTTCCCTAAAAAAAGGACCAGCCAGAAAACTGTTTTGGGCACTGATCATTGTAATGCCTGGTCCCACTTGGCCCAGAAACACTTTCCCCCAAACAATACAACTCCCTGGCCTCTTTGAGAGATGCAAACAAATTGTATCCAAAAGTTTGTTTGTAACAGAAGTCCTGCCACTACAAATTTCTGCATCAATAGTTGGGTTAAAGCACGGTTTCATTGCTACTTGCCTCTTGAGAGATTGGTCTTGAGAGGCTTGGCCAAACAGGACTATGGAGTCAGTCAACCAGGATACTGCCATTTCCAAAAGGTCCGGATTAACTTTGCCCCGTGCCTTGCAAATCACATCCATAGCCTTGGCAATAGCACTTGTAGCATGTACAACCAGACATTGTATGTGTGCAAACCAGAGTTTGCTTTTCTTGGTGTTGCACAGAGCACCTATCCCGCACCAGTCAGTCCATAGCTAAAATTAGTGCGCCCTTTCCTTGTACCCCTAAACCCCTCACTTTTTTCCACTTACCCACACCACTGTGTATCAATACATGGCATGCTCACGTGGAAGATATGAGAGGTGGATGGCAAGAAAGAAGGCAAAGCTTACCTTACATAATACAGTGCATTTCCCTATACAGACTTGTTGACTCAATACACACACACAACGCCACTCTAGATTGAGACAGCAAAATTGACAAGATTTTCCCCAGATTTGGACCCTTCAAAAAAACTGAACACGTAGACTAGATAAAAAAAAATATTGAAGAAAGTTTAAAAATGAAAACATTAAGATTACAATTATGACTTTTCCATAGTCAAACTAAACTGAATTCAGAAGGAAAATTGCTATCAATTTACATAACTAGCACAACAATTACTACTCTCATTACTAAACAAAGAAGAGCAACCTGACAGGAACATACAAACCAACTTTTATTTCTTCTATAACTCCTACACAGTGTGGTTATATTGATTCAAATTTACTTCTTCAAGACAAGAGAACACTGCATTCAGTTCACTGGCATAGTGCTGAAGAATATCGCAAACATATTGCACAACGCTACCTTGAAGGCCAGAAGTCAGACCTTTCCATCTGGTCAGTGCATAAGTTAGATGATCATTAGAGCTCACGTACCAGCGTCTAAGAGCAGCAGAAAATGGGGGAAAACAGCTACCATGATTGATTGGCATCACTTTCCATACCTCACCATTTACTGTTGACACACAATTTTTCAAAATTTGCTGGCCCCGAGTGTTTTTCTGACTGCTATTTAACTTTTTTGTCTGACAGTTTCTTGGAGAAACCAATTATGCAATTGACACCAAAACTGTTTGTCCTTTGTCTTCATTGACTTCCAGTTTGTCATCTGATTCTTTTATCAGCTCTACCTTGTCATAAACAAATCACAGAGAGAGCATCGCTGTCTGTTTCATCTTTAACATTAGAATCAGACTTGGAACTAAAGTCAAACAAAAAATTGTCACAGCAGTCAGTTTCCCTCACTTTCAGCTCTTCTCAGAGGTTAAGTGTTCCATCCCATCCCAGCCAAGATAGGACCAGCTGGTGCTAATTATAGCAAGAGCTGACCACACTTGGACTCGGTAAAAGGAAGGGGTGGCCTAAATTTAACACTCTGGACTGAGTGATGCTGGATTTGCACGCTGTGTTGATTAACGCTTTTTGTTTTTCTCTCCATTATACTCTTCTTCTTCATTTGACTGTATGGTCTTAACAGCCATGGAAACCTGAGATGATAGGTTGGACATTGTCTTGTGGAGTTTGGCATTTAGATTTTGGAAGCTGTGTTCCCATTTGGCATTGAGGTTTTCCAATTCTGATGCCGATAATCGAACTTCACTACTTAGGCCTACTTCTTTCTCACCTGAGGTACTGTGCTGTCTCTATAAATACCCACACAAAGTGGCAGATTTTCCTTTGTCTCAGCTAAAATGACCTTTGTCACTAGCTAAGGGCTACATAGGCAATAGAAAACTAAGTTCTCATGGTGTCTGGCACTGTGTGAAGCATCCCACCAACTTGCAGAAAACCCCAATACCAAATTTTCAGAGAAATTGGATAAAAATGAAGTAATCTTACCTTGTTCAACACTTAGTACGATGCACACACACCAAAAACAAATAATCACGCATTGAATATATAGACCTATAACAAATTCATAATTATATCATGGGCACTCCTACTTCTCTGAAACACGACTCACTCTGGCAGCTATCTTGATAATAATCTGTATAGATATAGTGATAATTTTCAAGACAGATTGTGCCCATTTTGTAAAACGAAAATTGAAAATGAAGCCCACTTTCTATTAAAAATATGTTGTATGTTCACAAGCTTGACAGAAAAGTTTTTAAGCAAATGTATCAACGTACCATTACCAGATCTGCTCAAAGTAACAAATGATGAGTACATGCATGGTTTGTCTAGAAATATTTTTCATTCTATTGACACAATTAACCAGTTTTGAAGCTTTATTGAATAACGGTTGCAAGTTGATATGAACTCAATATGGATGGTCTTTTGTAAACATCATCTTCTTTCTGTGATTAGGTTATGATTGATTCAAGGTTTATAACCATAAAAAAGAGTAACTTTGTGTTTTTCTTCTGTAATCTGTCATAAATCATTACTTATTAAAAGTTTTCAGCATTTGCTTTGTCAGTGATATGAATGAATCCATCATTCCATCTCAAACCCAACCAACGTATTGGGTGACCCAAAGACAATGTGCATTAAATGATTTTCGAGTTCAGACTTCATACTTCAGATCTCTCTCTCTCTCCTCTCTCTCTCTCTCTCTCTCTCTCTCCTCTCTCTCTCTCTCTCTCTCTCTCTCTCTCTCTCTCTCTCTCTGTCTCTCTGTCTGTCTCTCTGTCTGTCTCTCTGTCTGTCTCTCTGTTCTCTTCTCTCTTCTCTTCTCTCTCTCTCTTCTCTTCTCTTCTCTCTCTCTCTCTCTCTCTCTCTCTCTCTCTCTCTCTCTCTCTCTCTCTCTCTCTCTCTCTTTGTTGGCTATGGCTGTTGTTTATTAATTTTGTTTGTTTAGCTCTGGTTATTATATCTGATTGTTTGGATGATGTTTTTTTTGTTTTTCTCATGATGTATCCCTAATAAATACCTTGACTGGGTGCAATAAAGCACATGAGTGCTTATTCATTATAATCAAAATAAAAGAATTGTGTTTGATTTGATTTGATCTCTCTCTCTATCTCTCTATCTGTCTGTCTGTCTCTCCATGGCATAGCTGTTCAGATTAAAAAGATTAATGACTGGCTGGTATCTTGTTGCTGTACAGACCTGCTGTGGTTTTTGTTAGGGGTTGACTGCTGTGTATTCTCTGATCAGTGAAAAAAGGTTGGAATGCTGTGTGTTGTATTCACATAACAAGAACAGTGGCAACAGAACAATACAATGAGGCATCGCAAGGTATCTACGACTGAACCTACTTTGTAGAGTATTTAGTAAGTGTTCAAAATGTTAGTGAGATATAGCTCCTCATAAAAATACGTAATTATATCAAAGAGAACAGAAAAACGGGGATGAAATATTCAAAGCATAATGGACAGCATGAATGGCAGTTATGCTTTTAGTCACTGATTTTCTTTAAACGTAAGAGTGGCTAGGTTAGTTTTTTGGAATTGAAGTGTTTGGTAGGACTGTGGGCACATCAGCAGTCTGTTTTTGGAGTGCCAAGAAATCCTGTGACTGCTTCAGTTGCTAGGAAAGAATGGTACACAGCTGTCTGAAAAAATCCCTGAAACAGACACTAACTTTGTTCTGGTGGCCCATCTAACAGCAGGGAGCTGGCTGATGGATCGTTTACAGTGGAAAATTCAATTGTCTGCTGCTGAGAGGAAATATGTGTTTGGCAAGAAAGGTAGGCAACATGCATACATATAGAATGTCGTTGTGTGTGAGACCAGCTTTTGTTGTGCTGTGGTAGGTTACTGCTTTAAGATAAATACCTGGAAGATGCCTAATTTCCATGAAGGAGATTATTTGTGAATTGATCAACATCATAATCTGACAGCATATAGACATAGAAACTATACTGGTGTGTGTTTGGAGTCATTGTCTCCTGCTCTTTGTTATCTCTCTAATGAAGGGGATTTTTACTTTTCCCCTGTTAGGCATGAAATTTGAGTCGTGACTTTGTACAAAGAATCAGCTTCCCCCTAACAGACCTGCCTACATTAGCTGCTATACAAACCCTCTACTTTCCACGCCACTGTGATGTGTATAACTACCTGGTATTTGTGATATCTGTGATAATTATGTATAACTCCATCTATCTGTGATATGTATAACTCCCTACTATCTGTGATATGTATAACTCCCTGCTATCTGTGATATGTATAACTCCCTGCTATCTGTGATATGTATAACTCCCTGCTATCTGTGATATGTATACTCCCTGCTATCTGTGATATGTATAACTCCCTGCTATCTGTGATATGTATAACTCCCTACTATCTGTGATATGTATAACTCCTACTATCGTGATATGTATAACTCCCTGCTATCTGTGATATGTATAACTCCCTGCTATCTGTGATATGTAAATCCCTTATCTGTGATATGTATAACTCCTGCTATCTGTGATATATTAACTCACTGCTATCTGTGATATTTAAATTCCTGTTGAAAGGGTAATTAATTCTGGGCCAGCGCTAGGCACTTAAAGTAAGGGTAAAAACAGAAGATGCGCGTGCGTGCGTGCGTGCGTGCGTGCGTGTGTGTGTTGTGTGTGTGTGTGTGTGTGTGTGTGTGTGTGTGTGTGGTTCATATACAAAGTTACTTCCTTAAAAAGAACATCAATATTAAAATCACATAATGCAATGGTATTACCTGCTGACACAACAGCATATCGGTGGTGTATATCAGTAACTATGAGCCATGTCAGCACGAGATTCCAGCCATTATTTTGATAAGCTTAGCATCAGAAGATTTTTTCCGCTTTTCTGCCAGTGTGTTAAAGGTGTACATGAAAGGGTTCACTGCAGAATTCAAGGGTAGGACAAAAATGGCCAGTGCTACATTCACCTCTCCATGGATGGTAATACCCACCAGTGCCAACAATCCACAAATACCAATGGGAAACCAGCACATGAAGTCTGTCACTGCCACAGTGATCAGTCGACGAGCTATGGTCATGTCCTGTGACATTTTGCTGGTGTTGGTTTTCATGCTGTTGGTGTGAATTGACCAGTAGATGAGGGCCTGTCCTACAGAAATGAATAAAAACAGCACAAAATTGAATATGATCAAAACTGAGAATGAATACCATCGTCCTTTAAAGTCCTTTGATGCCACTGGCAGTGGAACACAGATCCCTGTCTGACCATAGAAGTTCCAGTGCCATGTCACAGGGAGTAGAGGAACCATGGCCAAACACCAGCCAACAAGCCAGATCAGCAGACAAGCCACTGCTGCTGACATTCTGTCAAACCGTAATGAGCTGAACGGAAAATGGAGAGCCACAAAACGGTCCAGTGTGATGACCCAAATGATCAGAGCTGACACTTCACTGGAAAGCAGGGATAACACTCCAGCCACCTTACACACCACACTCTTTTTCCAGGAGTCGTCATGATGGAGATATGTGCCACGGAACATCTCATCAGCTATTCCTATGATCACAATGTAGACTCCCATCAGAAAATCTGAAATGGTCAGGTTGGTAACAAAGACACTGAAACCACTTGAAGAACTCATACCCTTTGCCAATAAACGTGCACAGAAACAAAAGACATTACCAGTCACTGACAGGCAGGCTATCAGCCACAGAAAGCCACGGTATGTCCAAGACTGCAGCAAATCCTTGCAGGATGACAGTGCGCTTTTCGGAGCATGACAAGACAAATACTGAACATTCTTTGGAAGCATTTCCTCACAACACAGTTTATAGTTGTCTGTGACTATAACGCGCAGGTCCCTCAGATCTTTGAAGATGTTAGGTGGAAATGTTCGAATAGGACTTCCTGCCATGTGTAATTCTGTCAACTGTTGTATCAGCTGAAATCCATCAGAGCTGATGGTGTGAATGGAAGTAGAAGTTAGGTTAATCTTCTGCAGTCTTACAAACAGTGAGAAGAACCGTGCTTCAAACACTGTTAGTGATGTATGGGACAGATCTATCACTGAAAGTGTGCCATGCTGTAAGCCAGCTCTCTTATCTCCATGAACTGATGTCAGAGGATTGTTGGACAAGGACAACACGTACAGGTTTTGTAAACCAAGAAATGAAGTCACGTTGAAGTTCTGAAGCTGGTTGTCACTGATGTCTAGAATCCTCAAATTGGGCAACACTACACGTGGCAAGAAGGTCAATGAGCACCTGGTCAGAATCAAATTAAACAGGTGAGCATGGTCATTGGCATCAGACAGGGTCATGCCAGAACCTGTGGCATCCAAATAGCGGATCTGAGGAAACTGTGTGGCAGAGAAAGGCTGGACACACAGAACTGTGTGACCTTGACAGGCACAGCCTACAGGACAGGTCAGGTCACACAGTAGCTCATCATCATTCAGGGGGCAGTGAGGCCAGCCATCACACAGCTGGTCTTCATGAATACAGATCGTAGACACTCTACACCTGAAAAACCCTGGACACCTCAGGTCCTCACATCCTTCTTCATCCTGGTGGTCCAGACAGTCATACATGCCATTGCAGCGTGCATAGACAGGCAGACAGTCAGTGAAGTCACCAGGACAGCGGTAGTGGCTGTCAGGACAGGAGTCATTAGAATTCAGATATTCTGATAGAAAGGTTCTCTCTGAATCAAAGTTGATTAAAACAGGAGTTGGAAGATAGATGTGATCAATAACAATTTGAGTGAAATAGTCACAGCTGTTTTCATCTGACTCATCCTGGCAATGGGACATCTGATCACAGACATTGTTGTAAGAAACACACTGACCACTGTCACAGGCAAAACTACTGATGCATGCAGGATGTCTACAGGCAGACTCATCACTTTTGTCTGGACAGTCAGCTATGAAATCACATAGCAGTGTGTAGGACAACGTAAATTGGTCCTCACTGCATCGAAATGTGGGGAATGACACAGCGTGGTGGACTGCTGAATAAAGTTTATTTGAACTTGAAGATTTACCTGAAAAACTACACATGGACTGGTGTTTGAAGGTACAGACTTCATACAGGTTTGAACCACACACTATGAAGCTAAAGGTGACATGGCCACTGGGACACACTGTCATAGACTGCTGCCCTGAGGGCAGTGGAAAGGGTCTAGAGGTCAAGGACACAGGCTGTGAGTAAAGAGAGTGGTCTTCAGTCTTGTTCTTCCTGAGTTCACAAGTCACTCCATAGGAACTTAGCAAACTGGGCACATCACAGAAAACACTATATGGTTGGTTACCTGTAAAAGAGTAGCATTTTTTTAATCCCTGATGTTCACAACGAGAATCAGCAATAAAAGAATGGTGCACTGCTGTTTTATCACTCAATATCACATGCCTATACATGGCTGGCACTGACAGATCATTACTGTGAAATCCAGTGAAAATATCAGTCAACCTTTGTGGATGTCGAAGAACGTGAGGCCATTCAAAGCTACATTTGGGAAACGTAAAAATGGAACCCAAAGAGTTACAATACTCAGTGCCCATTTTAAGATAATCGACTCTTTCTTTGTAAGCGGGTGCTTTCAAGCCATTAACAATTTGATAGCACTGACCACAAAGTGATATTAGTCCCTGACATTCAGGGATGCTGAAGGGACAGTCTTCAGTTTCATCCTGTCCATCTTCACATTCTATTTTGTGGTTACAGGCCATGTGGTGATGGAGGCTGGGATAGTCACTGGAAGAACAGTTCCACAGACCACTGGGCAATTTCTGCAGTGACCTGTTTTGAGGAACAAAGGAGAAGAAGAATTCAAAGTGGTCTCTTTTGCTGCAATCCCCAGGATAAAATTCTACAGCAAACTTTGTTGCTTGAAACACTTGAAGAAAGTCAGACTGGTAGTGAACAGTTCTGAGCCACACGAGCTCACACCGCTGTGTGTAAAGCCCACTGTCAACATCATGCTCCATGAAGTAACGGTAAAGATCGACATGCGCCACGTATGTCCCAGATTCCACGATGCTGACAAAAACAAGATTCCCAGCTGGAACATGCACAGTCTTTTTCAAACGGGAGTGTCTGACAAACAGACGTTTCTACTGGCTGTGATGTAACCAGAGGAGTTGGAAGTCATGATAACCAGCAGTGAGTTACCTGACTGTTCTTTGTCATTTCTGCAGCCACCTGTCATGTGAATAGATAAGTAGTCAGTGAACATGACATACCACTGGGAATCTCACTTTTCTCACTAGTGGTGTCACTGGGTATGGCATAAGCCACCCAATCCAATGACACCAGTATGATCCTAAGTTTCCTATTTTCAGGTGTCTGCCAGCCCTGTTGATTTTATTGTTCTCATCATAAGGAACATAGTAGAGTGGTTCAGACATTCACCTTTCTAACAAGTGAACTGTGAGGTTCTGGATCTCATTCCCAGCCTTGCTCTTTCTTCCCAGTTTGACGGGAAAATTGAACTGAATGTCAGGTCCTTCAGGGAAGACTAAACTGGTTTGACCCTTGTGCTAAGAGATTTATGCACATCAAAAGAACACACAATAGTTGAACATTGGGAAGAGTCATGGGTTTGAATCTTAGTGGCATCTGGTGAAGTAAAGGGAGGGGGATTTTTATCATCTTCCTGGTCTAGTTTAAGTGCAGATCTGTCAGTGCCTTAACTCTCGTCAGGTACATGCATATGCAGAAAAGAAATAGCCTCTTAATGATCCATAGTTCATGTCGGCGTTTGGTGTGCTATGGAAACACAAACGTACCCAGTAAACATCCCCTCAGTTGGAATTCAGATACTTTTATGGTGGGCAGAAATGGCTGCATACACAAAACCTTACCATCAGTGAGCTTTGGAACTCTAACCGAGGAACTGAAAAAAGAGCATGGGATTATGTTGAGAAGTGCGTAAAACTACCCCAAGCTGCATTGTCAGCACTTGAGAGGTGGAGACATGGAATTGCTGATGCGTGCAATGATCGTGTGTTAAAAGGCCCAAACATTGTGATCAAGGAGCTTATGTTAAATGACCCAGACATTGTGATCAACGACCTTGTGTTAAATGACCCAGACATTGTGATCAATGACCTTGTGTTAAATGACCCAGACATTGTGATCAACGACCTTGTGTTAAATCACCCAGACATTGTGATCAATGACCTTGTGTTAAATGACCCAGACATTGTGATCAATGACCTTGTGTTAAATGACCCAGACATTGTGATATATGACCTTGTGTTAAATCACCCAGACATTGTGATCAATGACCTGTATTCACAAGAACACAGCCATCAGCTTCAAGATCAGACTGATGCGTTCCCTGATCTTGTCCACATTTTTGTACGCATGTGAAACATGGACCATAACAGCAGAGATTGAAAGAAGGATACAGGCAATGGAAATGAGATGCTTTCACAAGCTCCTTGGCATTTCATTCAGAGATCACATCACTAATGCAGAAGTGAAAACTAGAATAAAGAATGCCATCGGTCCATATGAAGAGCTCCAAACTACTGTGGAAAAACGCAAGCTAAAGTGGCACGGGCACGTTACACGAACATCTGGACTGGTCAAGAAAGTCTTACAGGTAACAGTAAGGGGAGGGAGACAAAGAGGCAGACAGAGGAAACGATGGGAAGGCAACATCAGAGAGTGGACAGGCCTCAGGTGGAATGACCTGCTATGGAGGGTGGAGGACAGTGGGGAGTGGAGGAGGCTTCTTGCAGAATCTTCAGTTGTGCCCTCATGGTCCACAGGACTATGGGACAGGTGAAGGTAAAGGTTTAACCCAATGCGCAGTTTTGTCTCTGTCATAAGCACATGTAGTTTTTCAATCATTTTAAACAATACATGTCCCATGTCGACGTTTTTTTCTGTTTTTTGTTATCTTGTCCAAATAAGCCTTCAAATGCTTGACAATGCACAGCTTTGAATTATGAAGGGGAAAGCAGCTTTTTGAACTGGTTTTAAATGAACACCTGATTTCGTGTGTTTTTGTTTTTTTTGTTAAAAAGAGTCAAATATTTATCATCATAGTCTGGAATCTCTCCTTTTCAAAGAATGGAGTGACTGGCCTGTCTGTCTTGTAAGTAACGCCAGCAGTATGTAAGTTTTATAGGTCAACTTCTTCAGAGAAAAGTCTTCAATGTTAAGGAGTGAATCTCAGTATCTTAATCGGTCATCTACCTCCCAAGTTTCCTGATATATAGGACGTGAGGGTCTCTTTTCAAAAACTCCCGTAAGCAGGGGGCACGCCACAGGGTGACTACCTGCCTTTTTGTCTTTGCACAGGGTGAAAACTGAAATAGGCTGATAGTATATTTCTGGCAGTATGCACTGCACTGTAATAAACCCCTTTCTTATATATTCTGCAAAAAACCACAACTTCATTCACAGGACAGACTAACTGTCGGTTAAGTTGATTTTTGGTAAAATAGTGTTCCTTTTAATAATTTTAAATAGCAATTATAGGCAGCTTGTGTGTTTGGTTTTCAGTGAGCTAACCAATAATTCTTATGCTTGGTTTGACAATCCCTGCCACTTGAAGCAGCTCCTGATATATGACATGCCATCAGCTTCAAGTGTCTCTCCAGCTGTGGATGTTCCTGCTAGGGGTGACTTGGTAGGGTCAGTGGATTGTTGCCTGTCAAAAGAATGGGATTCTGAACCAGCAGCTTCATCAGATCTGGCCACCACACTGATGTTGGCTGCTAGGTCCCCACCACCATTCCATCTGCTTTGTCCAGTTGTACAGATTGTGCTGGACTATTCACACTAAAACAAAGGAAAGAATAACATTGATTATAATCCTTTTATGAAATAGTAAAAACATCAACTAGCTGCTACTGCCTCTGGATCTGGTCTGTAGGGCATGCATCAGGGAAACTGCTTAATTAACCTGGAAGCAAAAACTTTTAAAATGTCAATCGTGGTATAAATTTGCAGCTCAGCAAGAGCTATCTTAAGGAATAGCTTCCAGTTTGTGTCCACATTTATTGGCTTTGATTCCATATAATGTGCAGCTGTTTTTTCTTTACCATGATGTGTACCCCAACCTGACTCAGTTCCTTTACCACCCTCCACACCCGACTCAGCATCCAAACTCTTGTCTGTTCTTCCACTGTCCACTTCACCACCATCGCTTTCATCCTCATCCTCTGATTGTCTTCCCAACTCACCACATTCAACTTCAACCTCTCCCCCGCCTTCAAATCTTCTTAACATCTGTCTGTACAATGTGCAATCTGTCTGTCCAGATGGCAAGGCCGATCTTCTTTCTGATTTTATCTCTGAACAGAACATAGACTTAGCTTTTCTTACTGAAACGTGGTTAAAACCACAGGGCAACGAACCAAAAATAAAACAGCTGACACCACCTGGCTATAAAACTCATTCTTTCCCTAGACTCTCCCGTGGAGGTGGCATTGCCATCACCTACAAAGACACTCTGCACCCAGCTCTTTCCTTCTGTCACTCTCTCCCTTTCTCACCTGCATCCTTTGAAGTCTGTGAACTCAACCTCAGCTTACCTGGCCACTCTATCACTTTCTGCTGTCTGTACCGTCCACCTCCTAGTCGTAAAAACAATCTGACATTTTCCCTTTTTCATCAAGAATTTCAGTCACTCCTGGATCATTACAGCCTCTCTCCCAAGACACTTATCATTCTTGGCGACTTCAATTTCCACTTTGACAACCAGTCTTGTCCAGATGTCAAGCGTCTTTCTCTTTCTCTGTCCAACCACTCTCTTTCCCAGCTGGTCAGCGAGCCAAATCACAGGTCAGGTCACATCTTAGACTGGTACATTACTGATCTTTCACTTAAACTCGTCACATCTGTGTCCGTCACTAACGAACTGCTTTCCGATCATTCCGCCATTCTCTTCCCTCTCAACATCACTAGGCCTATCAAAAAGAAAAAACGCGTCACCCGTGGCAATCTCAAGGCAATTGATATTCAAACCTTCTCTTCTCAAGCTGCCCAACACCTATCCAAACCCCCTGAACACACTGACCCTTCCGTACATTACAACACTGTTTTAAGCCAACTGTTCGATGAGCACGCACCTCCCACTGATGTTGTTCTGCCTGATAGGCCCTGCGCCCATGGTATACTCACGACATACTGGTTGCAAAGCGCAAACGCCGACAACTTGAGCGAAAATGGCGAAAAACAAAAACTGAAATAAACAAACAGCTCTTTCACAAACAAATCAACAAAGTCAAAACCTTAATCCACTCAGCGAAGACAAACTATTTTTCTGCTCAAGTTCTCGATGCCACGTCCATGAAATCTCTTTTTTCCCTCACCTCAACTCTCCTTGGATCTGCAAAGGCTAGCCCTCTGCCTACTGTCCACAGCCACTCTGAACTTCCTGGTATATTTTCTTCATTCTTCTCTGACAAAGTCCGCAACATCCGCTCCAAACTGGATCAGACTTCTTTCCGACCTGCACCTCCTGATCCCCAATTCACTGGCACTCCTCTTCTCGTCTTTCACCCAACAAGCGATAAAGAAATCAAGAACATTCTGAAAGAAATGACAATAAAATCATGCGATCTCGATCCTGTACCTGCTTCTCTTTTCATTCAGTGCATCCCACAGCTTATACCTACTATCACAAAAATAGTAAACTCATCTCTTCTTTCTGGAAATTTTCCATCAGCTCTCAAAACTGCGATAGTCACACCTCTTCTCAAAAAGCACGACCTCGATCCTAACATCCTGAAGAACTATAGACCCGTCTCTAATCTGCCTTTTATCTCTAAAGTCCTTGAAAAAGTTGTTCTTAAACAACTCAATAGCCATCTTCTTTCCAATAATCTCTTTCCCCTTTTCAGTCTGCCTATCGCGTCAACCACAGCACTGAAACCACCCTGGTTCATACTCTAAACATGCTTCTCCATGCTTCTGACTCAGGGAAAATCTCCCTTCTTACTCTTCTCGACTTATCTGCTGCCTTTGCCACATAGACCATTCAATTCTCCTCTCCCATCTCCAGAACATGTTTGGCGTTAAAGGCACAGCCCTCACCTGGTTCACTTCATACCTGGCAGACCGAGTCCATACAGTTGCAGTAAACAAGATTCAATCAGCACCTGCCAAACTGGAATGTGGTGTCCCTCAGGGATCAGTTCTGGGCCCTCTTCTTTTTACCCTCTATACTGCTCCACTGTCACATATAATAGACCGTCATCATATCAATTATCACTTTTATGCTGATGACTCGCAGATTCAAAGCAGTGACACACCTGAAAATCTTCCTTCTCTCTTGACAAATATGACCAGCTGCCTTCAAGACATCCAACACTGGATGATACAAAACAAATTACAACTAAATGCAGATAAAACCGAAGCCATGCTTGTAGGCACCAAACACAAACTCTCCTCCATTCCAATAACTTCAATAGAATTCGGCAATACGTCAGTTCCGCTATCCACTTCTGTGAAGTATCTAGGAGTCGTTGTCGATAACACTCTCTCCATGCAAAAAATCATTACCCAAACCTGTCAGTCATGCTACTATCAACTACGGCGTATTAGCGCAATTCGAAAGTACCTGTCCACTGATGCAACTTCCAAACTTGTCACTTCTCTTATTCTCTCATGTCTGGACTATTGCAATTCTCTTTTGGCTGGTCTGCCAGCATCATCCATCCACTCCCTTCAACGCATACAAAACTCCGCAGCTCGTCTGGTCCTCAGAAAGAAAAAATCTGAGCACATCACCCCTCTCTTGCAATCTCTTCATTGGCTGCCCGTACCACAGAGAGTAAACTACAAGATCAATACCCTCTGTTACAAATGTCTCCACAATACTGCACCCTCCTACCTCTGTGAATGTCTTCACTTGTACACACCTTCTTGCTCCCTCCGCTCCTCGGCAGATACTTTGTCCCTTAGAACACCCAGATTTAACCTATCTACCGTTGGCCGCCGCTCTTTCTCTGTTTCCGGTCCATCGATGTGGAACGACCTTCCTCTCTCCCTCCGACAAAAGCCTACTTATGACACTTTTAAATCCAACCTCAAGACACACTTATTTCAAACCTAAGTTTTTCTACTTCCGCTTCCATCTCTTACCTGTCCCTGCTTTCAACATCCACCTGCCAAAGTGCATAACGTTTGTAGGTGTGTGTGCGTGCGCGTGGCGTGCGTGCGTGCGTGCGTGCGTGTGTGTGTGTGTACATTCGAATTTGTCAAAACTGTAAATAGTTGCTGATTGTGCGTCGTGTAGGTTGAATGCAAGCGCTTTGATTTGTTTTTGCAAGATATGGCGCTATACAAATTCCATGTATTATTATTATTATTATTATTAACTGCAGATAATCATACCTCATGGGATGAACATCACTGCCAGATAGAGGAAGGGATCTGGTTACATGCCTGGGAATCACACACACACACACCACACACACACACACACACACACACACACACACACACACACACACACACACACACACAACATTTCTCCCCATCTCTCCCATTATCCTGGATATAAAAGAATTATATAAAAAAAATCTCCAACAGTCTTTTCCTTGCGTTTGAGTCTGCTTATCACATCAACCACAGCACTGAAACCATCTAAGTCCACACCCTAAACACGTTTCTACACACTTCTGACTAGAAGAAAATCTCCCTTCTTACTCTTCTCAACTTATCTGCAACCTCTTACACTATCAACTACTAAATTATTCCCTCCCGTCTTAAAAAAAAAGTTTGGTGTTAATGGCACAGCCCTTACCTGGTTTAGTTCATACCTTTAATACCAATTACAGACAGATAATGTAAACAAAATTCAATCAATACCTTATCAGCTGGAATGTGGAGTCCCGCAGGGATCAGTTCTGGGCTGGTTCTCTTGACACTCTACACTGCCCAATTGTCATACATAATAAACCGTCATCAAATCAATCATTGTTGTTACACTTATGGTACTCCAATTGAAAACAGTGATACTCCTGAAAATCTGCCCTCTCTCTTAACAGATGTTTCTATCTTCAAGATATTCAAAACTGGATGATACAGAACAAGTCCGGCTAAATGCAGAGAAAATTAAAGTCATACTTGTAGGGGCCAAGCATAAACTGTCTTCCATCACAACAACTTCAATAGAAATTGTCAAAGCGGCATGTCTTCTGTCCACCTGAGTGAAGTAACTAGGGGCCGTTATTAGCAAGACACCCTCTGTGCAAAGTTTCATTGCCCAGACCTGTGAATCATGCTACTATCAATTATGACGAATTAGTGCAAATGGAAGATATCTTTCCACTGATGCAACATCCAAGCTTGACACTTCTCTCATTATTTCAGGTCTAGACTACTGTAATTCTCTTTTGGCTGGCATGCCGGCGTCATTAATCCACTCCTTTCAACATTTACAAAACTCTGCAGTCCTAAGAAAGAAAAATATCGAATCTCATCACTCCTTTCTTGCGATCTCTTCACTGGCTCCCAGTTTCACAGAGAATGCAGTATAAGATTGGTTCCCTACGTTACAAAATTAATGTCTCCGCAAAGGTGTACCCTTCTATCTCTGTAACTGTCTTCATCTGTACACTCCATCTCGCTCCCTCCGTTCTGTCTCAGATACATTTATGCTTTCAAACAATCAGATTCAAACAATCTACTGTTAGCCATTCTTTTTTTCTCTATTTCTGGTTCTTCCATTTGGAATAACTTTCCTCTTTCACTTCACCAGAAGCCTACGTTTGATACTTTCAAATCCAGCATCAAGACACTCTTATTTCTGACCTAGTATCTTCCCTCGTAGGTAAACCTATTATCTGTTATCTTTTTTTCCCTAAACAATAGGAGGTTTAATGATTTGACTGCAGACACTGTTAAGAATGAAAAACTGGGAGCAAAATTTATTGGTGATATGATGGAAATATTCATCCTTCTTGTGGCTGATGACGTTGTATTGTTGTCTGAAACCAGAAATGGTTTACAAAGTCAATGGAATATTTTGTCATGCTGCCACACCTCTACAGTTAAAATCATGCATGTCAAAAAGCAATATATGTGTATTTTGAAAAAGGAAATATTTAGGTAGAAGAGGAAAATGGACTTATAATAAACAAGTTCTGTCAGTGGCAAATGTGTATAAATATTAAGGAATATACTTTTCAACAAATCCTAGTTTTACCGGTGCATGTAAAGACCTGGCTAGCAGAGCCAAACGTGCGTTGTTGTGCATTACACAAAAATTGTCTGCCTTTAAAAAAATCAATCTTTCGATTTGTTTATGAAATCATTTGATTCTCAGGTTCCACCCATACTTTAGTATGGTGGTAAAGTAGGGAACCTTTATAACTCTGCATACCACTGTGAAAAAACCTCGTCTATTTGCACAGAAAAAAATCTTTGGATAATTATGGAAACACTTTACAATTTAGTCTATGCAGAAAGGAGTCGATATATAATAATTGTGAATTCAGTTACGAGATATGTTTTTATCATATTAGAAAAACAACTACAAATTGGAGATCATAGGTTGCCAGAGAAAGCATATCATAATTATGTTATACAATTTAGATGAAAGGGGGAAAATAAACTGGGTATCAAAAGTGAGAATAAAATTTTTCAACCATACATAAGCAACTCCTAGTTTACACAATTTAATTGTGTAAACTAGGAGTTGCTTATGTATGGTTGAATCAGGGAGTAGAGGATATGAATGGGTTTATTCAAACACTTCATACAGGATTGATAGATTGTAGGTGGCAGAAGTGTTCAGTCATATTCGGGAGAGTGATTGTTTTACTTCGTAGAGACAGTCTAGTTTACTAAGAAAACAGTTCAATGTGTTTGTTAATGAACAAGGACAGACATCTTAAACATTAATTTTCATGGCAACATTTAGATTTGGGGCGTCTGTATTGTTTGTTCTTGGACTTGGCTACAGACAGCACTGTGATCCAAATCTTCTCTGTCTGCTATGTATGGGGTCTATCAAAGACAAAGTTGTTTTTTTTAATTCTGTTGTCCTATATTAAAAATGATTTCAGAAGTCAGTTAATACCTAAAAAAATGTTAGATGTCCTTCCATGTTCAAATTTTTGTACTCATGTCATCTGCTGATGAGTGCAATGATAAGCTACTGGGAATTTATCTGTATACGGTTTTTAGAAATAGAAATACTGTTTGTAGTCGAGGTATCATTAATCTGTTACCCCAAATTTTCATATGCAGTATGTTTTGGAATCCCCATTCAAACTGCAAATGCTTTATATGAGAGTTAATAAAGTTTTTGAAGTGTGAATGTGGATTATTTACACAACACCCCTTCATGAGGGTCCAAGGCCTATTACCAAAAAAACCCTTTCATAGTCACACTCTCATTTTCTTCTCCAGTCAGTCCTGATTTGTTGTAATTGTTCAATCCTTGTTCAGTATCAATTGATGTGGGGATACAACTGTTTTACTTGAGAGGAATTTGAATTTGGATACTGTATAATACCTTTGAGATTGGAAGAGTTCAAAATGTTTAGCAGCACATGCAGAGCATTACTAAGGACTTATTTTGCTTTATCTTTCACAAGACATTCATACAGATTATTCATTTTCTTTAATGCACAACCAACAATGTTGCCACAACGTGTTACGATTCTGTTCAGTACGTTTATACTTTTGACATTCAGGGTTTGATACCAACAGATCAAAGAAAAAGAAATTCCAGATTGAATAAAACATGTTTTGAAGTTGTACAACACTTTAACATTTACCATAAGACTCCTGAGCTTTTGAAGAAAAAAAGATACAAGGATGGCATTTTGTAATTATCATACCTGTATTAACCAATAGGTTAACTGTCATCAATGGCAGTATTTAAGTATTCATATTCATAAATACGTTTGACTTTTATACAAACACTACAAAGATCTGATACAGGCTCTGGCTTCCTGCTGAAGGCAATTATCATTAATCTTTTTAACATTTACATCCTGATAGTTTCTTTTGCACCAAATTGAAAACAAAAACTCTTCAACTTTGTAGGAGTATAGAAGAAAACTGTTCGACGGATATTAGACAGGAGCAGAATCATCAGAATCATCAGTGATGTAATATCAGAACCAGTGCAGTCATTAGAATATAGAGTAAAAAGAACAGGATACAGAATAGTGCCTTGAGGAGAACCAGTGAACACTTACTTTTCAGTTGATATTGCGTTTTATGATTTTTTTAACCCGACACACTGTGTTCAATTTACCAGAAAGTTCATAACCCAAAGGATGAGCCAAGGACAAACATCTAATGAAAGTCACTGAAGTACTAAGAGCGAGGCTGGGTGGTACTGAAGACAAAGAAAAAGTCAATGAAGAGTATAAAAATATTAGAGCTAGTTTTTTTTCTTCCAAATGAGAGTACATATTAAGCAACAAGCTGACAGTAGCTTCATCTGTGATCCTGTTTGTTTTTCATGGAAATTGGAAGGGATAAAGCAGGGAGGAAAGGTACAGAAGAAAGCGTTGTAAGATAATACATTACAAACATTTCATAAATACTGGCACGTGTTTTCACAAATCCACCAGCACAATTTCTGAAATTTTGTTGTCTCCCATGGTAAGGCAGATGACAAGTCATGACCCTTTGTTATCTCCCTGGATAAATTGGATGACAGGTGCTGAGCTTTTGTTATCTCCCTGAATGATGGGGATGTCAGGTGCTGACCTCTTGTTGTCTCCCTTGGCACCACAGGGGGGAAATATCAGAGGACAAGACCAGAGGAATCCCTGTCTGATCTTTACCTTGCCCATTACCTGGTCCACGTGTTCATACATACACATATGTCTACCATGTGCATGAATATCCATATGGGAATGGAACAGCTGTGGTGTGTGAGAAAGATGATTGACATGTGTATAATTATATGGAGAGACTTTTTATTTATTTTATTTATTTTTTGTTTTTACTGAAGTCTGTGATAATGTTTTGACAGACACTGTAGCGTTACGACTTCAGTTATGATGTCTAAATACAACATCAGTGTGCATGCATTTTTAAGAAAAACATTGTCATCCCTTCTCACGAGCACGTAGAGGCCTACTGTTCCAAAAGGCAGAAAAGGTTTTGGCATGTATGCAAGATGTTCTGCGAGTATTCGTGGGATGTTGGTTTATCATCAAACTTCTCTTCGCAAGTTGCTGAACAACTGTTACAAACCTCTGACCACTCTGACATCTCTGAATACAATAATATTGTGCTCCACCAATTGCTTGACAGGTCTGCATCTCCCCTTGATCATATCCTGCCTAATAGACTCTGTACGTCATGGTACACCCATGATAACTTGGTGGCAAAGCGCATACACCTACAACTGGAAAGGCAATGGCAGGAAACAAAAACAATTTAACAAACAACTCTTCTAGAAATAAGATCTAGCAAAAACAGACTGCTTTTTTTCTCAAGTCCTCAATGCTGCATCCCTAAAATCTTTTTTAACCTCACCTAAAAATCTTCATGGGTCTGCAAAAACAAGCCCTTTGACTACCACCCACAGCATGTCTGAACTTCCATTTGTCTCTTCTTCCTTCTGTTCAGAAAAAATGCGCAACACCCTACAGGTGGAATGAGACTCCTTTTCATTCTACACTTTCTGATCTCCAGTTCATTGGCACTCCTCTCCTTTTGTTCCATCCCACAAGCTAAAATGAAGGTTTGAAAGAAATTACGAGACAACAATGCAATCTTAATTCAGTACCTGCTCCTCTTTTATCACAGTGCCTTTCACATCTTGTACCAACCATCACCAAAAAAGTAAACTCATTTCTTTTGCTAGGAAAATTTCCATCAGTTCTCAAAACCGCAATAGTTACACCTCTTGTAAGAAAGTATGACCTTTTATCTGAACATTCTAAGGAAACTATAGACCTATGTTTAATTTACTTTTTGTCTCTAAAGTACTTGAAAATTTTGTTGTGAAACACATCAACAATTATCTTCATTCCAATAACCTTCTTTCCTTTTTTAAGTTTGTCTATCGCTCCAACAACGGTGCCAAAACCACCCTAGTACACACCTTAAATACTCTTCTACTACTTATGATGCAGGAAAAATATCTCTTCTCACTACTCTTGACTTGTCTGCAGCCTTTGACACTATTAATGACTCAGTTCTTCTCTCTTGCCTTCAAAATACGTTTGGTTTTAATAGCACAGCACTCACATGGTTCAGTTCATACCTCATAAACCGTTTTCAGAGAGTTATTGGGAGCAAAATTTATTCAAAACCTATCAAATTGGTATGTGGAGTCCTGCAAGGATCAGTTCTGGGCCCTTTGCTCTTCACTCTCTACACTGCTTTTCTTTTAAATAACATGGTAAACTTCCATCAGATCAATAACCTTTTCTACATTGGATATACTCAGCTTTAATGCAGTGATATTTATGAAAACATAATCGTCTTCCTCTTGACAAACATGACCTATTGCCTTCAAGACATCAGCGGTGAACTTAACCCGGGCTGTCAGATGTTGCCCTCAGTGCTCTGACCACGAGGTTATCCCAACCCCAGATGCTTGGGTATAAACAACATTTAGGATGGGAACGGGATAGCTTAGTGGTCAGAGTACTCATCTTCTCAAGCTAAGGTTAAGCATCATTGAGCGTGGTTACCAAGTGGATGAGTAACTGTTTGTGTTTCTTGGCTTCAGTACAGTCCCCAAGGCCAGTTCACCCAGGTGTAAATGAGTACCTGCCCTCTTAGACTGAGAGAAGGTAGGCTTAAAAACTGCGAGGGAGAGG
>CM060339.1:39042507-39045007 GCA_030674155.1 Stramonita haemastoma | reverse complement strand
TGATCTTCGATTTCTCTGTACTGACCTCCATGCCGTATGCGCTCGCTCGGTCTGTTAGACTGTCTGTGAGGATTTGCAGTTCTTGTTTGCTGCTGCCCATGAGGTCAATGTCATCTGCAAATCTGAGGTTGCAAAGGGGTCTTCCACCAATGGAGATGGAAGTGTGGTGGTTTTGCAGTGTCTCTGTCATGATGTTTTCGAGGAAGAGGTTGAAGAGTACAGGTGAGAGAAGGCAGCCCTGGCGGACTCCAACCGTGGTCTTGAAGAACTCGCCCACGTGGTTGTTCATGAAAACTGCACTTCTTGCATTCTCGTACAGAGCCTTGATGACTTCAATTAGGCAGTTGTCAATGTTGAAGTGCCTGAGTACTTGCCAGAGGCCGTCATGCCATACCCTGTCAAAGGCCTTTTTGAAGTCTATAAAATTGTGGTACAAGTCTTTTTGGTGTTGGAGATGCTTCTCTATCAGAATTCTCAGGTTGAAAATTTGTTCCATTGTGCTGCGTTTTGGTCTAAAGCCCCCTTGTTCTTCTGCCAGGAGTTTTTCTGCTTGGTTTTTCAGTCTGTTGAGGACTACCTGCAGCATGATCTTGCTAGGATGGCTTATGAGACTGATGGTTCTGTAGTTCTGGCATTGCTTGAGGTTTCCTTTCTTTGGCAGGGGTATTACAAGAGACTGTGTCCATTCTTTTGGCCATTCTTTGGTGTCGTGGATCTTCTGACAAAGATCTGTGAATCGCCTTGCTGTTTCATTCCCTCCATTTTTTATGAGTTCAGCTGGGATGTTATCGATTCCAGGGGACTTCCCCTTCTTCAATTGCTTAATAGCTGTGTCTACTTCACACCTTAGTATTGGTGGGTCTTTATCTTGGTGTTCAGGGGGTTTGTTGGAAACTATGTTGGTATCTGGGCGTAGTGGGTAGTTATACAATCCCTCACAGTATTCTGTCCAGCGCTGGAGGATGGCATTGTTTTCCGTTAAAAGATTTCCTTCTTTGTCTTCAATAACAGGGGCTTTAGGCTGTGTGGATTTCTTTAGTGCTTTCAGAGTGTTGTAAGCTGTTTTGCTGTTTCCCTTGGCCATTCCATCTTCGATGTTGTTGCATTGTTCTTCTATCCATGCTTCTTTGGCTTCTCTCATCTTTTTCCTCACTTCTCTGTGGCTATCCATGTACTTGTTGTTGGCTTCTTGACTTGTGAACTTTTGCTTCTTAAGTTCTCTTCTTTTGTCGCAGAGGTCAAGAACCTCATTTGTCACCCAGGGTTGTTTCTTTGTTCTGCTTCTGCCTAATGTTTCTTCTGCTGCTGTCGTTAGCACTTCTTTGATGTTGTTGGCTAATGTGTTCACATCATTGTCAATGGCTGTGAGTGCGGCGAACTTTCCTCCAATGTTGGCTTGGAAGATCTCAACCACTGTTGGGTCTTTGAGTTTTTCCAGGTCGAATCTTATGCGTGGGCTTTTTGGCTGTTGTTTTGCTTTCAGTTTCAGCCTGATGGTGGTAAGTACAAGGTCGTGGTCACTGCCAATGTCAGCTCCTGGGAATGTTCTTGTATTTGCCTTGTTTATGCTGGATTTGAATCTTTGGGGTGACAGAATGTAGTCAATTTGATTATGAATCAGACCATTTGGTGAGTGCCAGGTTGATGTTCTAGATGGCTTGTGAGGGTGGAGTGTGTTAGCCAGAGTTAGTTTGTGCTTCTTTGCGAATTCCAGCAGCCGCTGTCCTCTGTCATTTGTTTCTCCCAGTCCAAAGCGTCCTGTGGTTCCTGCCCAGGTGTCATAGGCATCAGGTCCCACCTTAGCATTCCAATCGCCTTCCACAATAAGGATGTCTTTTTTGGGCGTTTTGGAGATGACGTTTTCAAGTTCTTCATAGAATTCTTCTATCTGGTCATCATCGTAGTCAGATGTTGGAGCATACACTTGGATGATGGTGAGATTCTGGGGTTTTGCAGAGACTCTGATTGAGATGAGTCTGCTGGATATTGGTGTGCAGTTGATGATGCTTGACACAATCTCTTTCCTGACAATGAAGCCTACTCCGTGTTGGTGTAGTTTCTCATCTCCACTGTACCATATTTTGTGGCCGTCTTGCGTGGTTGTTTCTCCGAAGCCAGTCCATCTGACTTCCGCAAGCCCTAGGATGTCCCATTTATACCTCTGTAATTCATGTGTGAGTTCCTGTACTCTTCCTGTTTGGTACAGAGTTCTAACATTCCATGTACCAATGGTTACCCCTTTAGCTGGAAGCTTTAGGGTTAGTTCTGCTCCAGTGGCACACTTGTCACTCCCACCCTGGAGGCTTGCAGTGGGTAGCGCGGTCGTTGTTGATCCGGGCCTCGACCGATCCGGCATGTGTTTCTGTTTTGCTTTTCTCATCATGTCCTTGCAGTGGGCTTGAGGAAGCTTGGTGGCGCCCATCTCCTCTCCAAGACTCCTACTGGTGATTAAGAATGCACCAGCCCCTCACAACGTTTCGCCCGCCAGTAGAAGCGGTTA
>CM060339.1:39035007-39037507 GCA_030674155.1 Stramonita haemastoma | reverse complement strand
CAGACACTGAAAAAACTATAGGTCATTGAGATGCGATGCTTTTGCAAACTTCTCAGTGTCTTATACAAAGATCACATGATTAACGAGGAAGTGATAGTCAGAACTGAATACACCATCAGACCCAAGGAGTGGCTCCTGACTTCAGTGAAAAACTTCCAAACGTGTGGACTGGCCAAGACTGTCCTACAGGGAAAGGTACAAGGGGGGAGACGAAGAGGCAGTCAGAGGAAACGATGGGAAGACAATAACAGAGAGTGGAATGATATACCACGAAAAGCTGAGATAGAACCGTTAAAAGTGGAGACAACTGGCTGTAAAATCTTCAGTAGTGCACCAACTGTCAACTACGGAATAATTGAAGGTGAACCACTGTGTGTGTGTGTGTGTGTGTGTGTGTGTGTGTGTGTGTGTGTGTGTGTGTGTGTGTGTGTGTGTGTGTGTGTGTATGTGTGTGTGTGTGTGTGTGTGTGTGTGTGTGTATTAGTGGGTGAGTGAGTGAGTGAGTGAGTGAGTGTGTGTGTGTGTGTGTGTTGTGTGTTGTGTGTGTGTGTGTGTGTGTGTGTGTGTGTGTGTGTGTGTGTGTGAAATCAAGTCAATTCAAAGATTTTTTCCAGATGGTACATTGAATGAGCATTGATTTGCTTTTTTTCATCAAACCATCTATCTAAAGAAAACAACAACAAACAAAAGCAAAAAAAGCCATAACGAACACACAACCCCCTCCCCCCCCCCCCCCCCCCCCCGAAAAAAAATTCACCAACATTAATTAACTAACATGATTTCAACGTCCTTAAAAATAAAATATTCCTATAGATAATACAAGCAACAACAACAACAGAAGCAACCAAATAAAGCACTCAAAAGTCACACACACACACACACACACACACACACACACACACACACACACACACACACACACACACACACACACACACACACACACACACAAGCACACAAGCACACAAGCACACACACACACATACACACATGCGCGTTCGCGCGCTCGCCCACACAGCACGTATGCATGTAGGCGCATGCACGCATTTAAAGTTTTAAAAAATCATAAAGTGTCAAACAAACAACTTATATAAGTTACAATATCACCAATACCATTATTTAAAAAAAAAAAAAAATCCATGAAATCTCAATAAGCAATTTATGCCAGATGACAATATCCCCATACTTCAGTTCTTACTTGATATACAATAAATAAGGAACAAAAAGAAAAACAACAACAAATGTGTGTGTGTGTGTGTGTGTGTGTGTGTGTGTGTGTGTGTGTGTGTGTGTGTGTGTGTGTGTGTGGTGTGTGGTGCGTGCGTGCGTGCGTGCGTGCGTGCGTGGTGTGTGTGTGTGTGTGTGTGTGTGTGTGTGTGTGTGTGTAAGTATGTGTGTGTATGTGTGTGTGCGCGCGCGCGCGTGTGTGTGTAAGTGTGCGTGTGTGTGTGTGTGTGTGTGTGTGCGCGCGGCGCGCGTGTGTGTGTGTGTGTGTGTGTGTGTGTGTGTGTGTGTGTGTGTGTGTGTGTGTGTGTGTGTGTAAATGTATGTGTGTAAGAAAGTCTTCAATTTTCACGTCTTTCCATTTTAAGTGGTACCAGACAACCCTAAAATAGGAAACTGAATGAGGGAGAGAGAGAGAGAGAGAGAGAGAGAGAGAGAGAGAGAGAGAGGAGAGAGAGAGAGAGAGAGAGAGAGAGAGAGAGAGAGAGGGAGAGAGAGAGAGAGAGAGAAGGCAAGGCAAGGCAAGGCAAGGCAAGGCAAGGCAAAGTATTTTATTCGAGGATAATAGATAAGCACTCGTGTGCTTTTTTACATCCAGTCCCCGCCCTTTTCAGGGATACATCAAGTTGAAAAGATACTAAACAATGAAACTTTACGCAGTACCAAACAACACACAAGAATAAGGACACTATATATGGTAAGGTAATAAAAATGCACTCGTTCAGAAGACAAAATCAGAAGTCACAATAAAAAAAAATTTGATTATGGAAGAAAAGAAAAGTGTTAATAGGTAAGGAGCAAACAAAAAACAAGATGAAATAAACAACTGAAAACATCAATCCACCACCATCTGTCAAAGGTTATACATGTGATATAAATCATATATTTGGATAAAAAAAAAAAGGTGGGGGGGGGGGGGGAATTTAACTAATATCCTTATTGGAGGGGGGGGGGAGAGATACTACCAATAAAAACTAAAGCTAAAATAAAATAAAATAAGATAAAAAGAAGGAAGAAAAAAAAAAAAGATCTGATGCTGACGATCTGACTTTGGCACTTATGCCTACTTCTTTCTCACCATCTGACATACTGAGACGTATTGTATAAATGCCCACACAAAGTGGCAGATTTTCCTTTTCTCAGCGGAAACTGACCTTTGTCACCAACAAAGGGCTGCATAGGCAATAGAAAACTAAGTTCTCATAGTGCCTGGCACTGTTGGCAGTGCCCTGCCAACTTACAGAAACCTTGACGCCAAATTTTCTTAAATCAGACA
>CM060339.1:39020007-39030007 GCA_030674155.1 Stramonita haemastoma | reverse complement strand
ACTTTAGCAGTTTTGAAGGCATTGGGGAAATAGTTTTTTTCAAGACATTGGTTTATATATATGTTAGAGTCTCAGTGATAACTGGAGCTGACAGTTTTAGAATTCTGCTGTCTATTCCATCGAGGCCTCTTGTCCTGGATTGTTTGAGGTGAATCAGATAACTATAGACCTCAAAAATAGAAATAAATGGTATGTGGAGTTTTGAAGGAATATGCTTTTCTTGGCAGTAGTGTTTTAGTGTGTTTAGGTCATTGGATTTTGAATCATCATTGCTAACAACGTTAGTAGAAACGTTTATGAAGTGATTGTTGAGTTGCTCAGCAGTAACATCTTTGATTACATTTGATTTGGAAGATGATTGTTTGTTTGTTATTTGATTTATGGCCTTCCAAATAATTTTTGAGTTTTGTTTTGAAGATAGTAAATCTTGGAAATATTTCTTTTTTTCTTGACGTTTCTGTGAGTTTATGGCGTTTCGTAATCTTCTTGACTCTTCATGATATTTATGCTTTTTTAAGAGATCTCTAAGATAGCATGCCTCCTCTAGTTCTTTTGTAAGCCAAGGCGGTTTGGGGGCATGTTTGACCCTTCTGGTTTTTAGTGGAGCATGTTTATTGTAAATTTCAGTGAAAGTTTTTATCCAAAAATCGATAGCCAAGTCTGGATCAGTAATGTTGAATGTTTCTGAGAGCATAGAGTTACTTAGTTCGAGAAGGAAAAGCTTTTCATTGAATTTTGCAAAAGAATGATATGTTAAGGTTTTATGGCCAGGTTTGGGAATTTTTGTTCCTTTTTTTGACCAAGTAGTACAAACAGGGTAGTGATCGCTGCAGTTATAGACAGGGACACATGTTTCTATGATGTTTTTAGGATTTGATACGTAGATGTGGTCAATTATTGTGCTTGAATTTGGCGTAACTCTCGTGGGTAAACTAACTAGTTGCTGAAGGTTGAATGAATTAGCAATTTGCATCCATGCATTATTTACTTTTGTTACATCGATATTAAAATCACCTAGGAGTATCACTTCCCTGGATTCTAATAGGACTACGTTCATCATTGCATCAAACTTGTCTATCCATTTTTTTCTTTTTGCTGGATTCCTATGGCAGAATCCCACTGCTATAGGTGGTGAACCTTTCATGGAGACTTCAAGCCAGACAAATTCTACATCATAATGTTCTAGATGGATGAGACGCTTGAAGGTTATAGATTCACTAATGTATATGAGGATTCCTGTTTCTTTTTGCTTTTGTGGATCCTTTCGTATGATTTTATATCCTGGGATATATAAATCACTGTCTACTATTTTGTTTTGAAAGTCTTGATTCAGATAGCCCTAGTATGTGAAATGGTTTGCCATGGTTTCTAATAAGTGTTGATATGTCTTCAATTTTATTAACTGCATGATTTATATTAATTGACAAATTCGTAGGCCTTCCTTCGAGGGCCACATGTTGTGTCTTGAATGCATCTGTTTGTGTTGATTTTTGTTGGAAATGTGATAACGTGTCTAAAAACCAGAAAAGGTGAAGATTAATTAGGGATAAATAGGAATAAGGGAGAGTGGGCACTCAATAGGGGGAAGTGTGAAATGTAAGAAGAAAAGAAAAAAAACTGATTTCTTAGTCACTTAAGGATACACATACAGTGTATATAGCTGTATAACCCAATGGAACTAACAATGATGTGTAGCAAAAGACAAGGTAAGAATCAATTTTATATAGGGTGAATAATGGGGATGGGAGTAGGGCACTGGGGGAATGATGAAATGTAAGGGGGAAAAAAATGATTTCAATAGTTACTCAAAAGATATAAACTTTATAAAGGGTGAATAATGGGGATGGGAGTAGGGCACTGGGGTAATGATGAGATGTAAGGAAGGAAAGAATGATTTCAATAGTTACTCAAAAGACACAAACAACTAATTTCAATAGTTACTCAAAAGACACAATCACACAGATATTGTCTAATTGAACAATCAACAATATTGGCAATATAAAGGAGAGAAAGAAGAAAAAAAAACGAAATAAAAGATAATAAAATAAAATAAAATGAAAAATAAAAATAAAAAGAGTGTTCTTACACACTTCTGAGGGTGACTTGGTGATAAATTTCACAAGGGTGCCAATTACCACGTCACTCTGCTGTTGGGCAAATCCCTGATGCCCGACTACCAAATTCGTGCACACTTTGTCCAGGAACTGGCAAGGTTCTGCCACAACGATCAGGAACAATACCACACAGTGCTCACACTCATAATGTTTCTGCTTGCTTGTTCAAGATTTAATGTTGCTTCAACAATGTCTCGGCTTGTGTTGGCAAGATGGAGATACCCGGTGAGTAATTCATACACAGGTGTGTACACACACCAGTCCGTTCACTGTCACAGCCTGAAAAAAGCTTTTAGTTAGCCTTAACTGGCACAACACTCACAACTAGAGTTCTGGTCCCTCCCGGGATGCACACTGTAATGTCTTTGATACGGATCTTTCATCTTTCACCATTATAAGTCCGAAAATGCATCAATCCATAAGCTAGCATCAATCAACACTCAGAAGGAACACACACACACACACACACACACACACACACACACACACACACACACACACACACACACCACACACACACAGCGCCCGCCATGCGGAAAAAAACACACACACACACACATACACACACACAATTAGCAGAATGGAATTTCCACAGGAGCCTGAAGAGGCCCAGGCAAACAACACGGTAACAAGAACCAAACACCAGGCCCAGACAAGTCAAGAAGAAGAAGAAAGAAAAAAATAATAATAATAATAAATAAATAAATAGATTTAGGGAAAAAAAGAGATCCGGAACAAATGAAGGAAAAAAATATATATATAATAAAAAATATGTATGAAACTGGAGAGAAGAAAGCAAAAACCAAACCAAACAAAATAAAAAATTGAATAAAGAATAAGATAATCAATTTGGCAGGAATCAAACAAAGAGGAATGAACACAGGTTTCACACTTCCAAAGAGGCGACTTGGTGGGAAGGGGTGTCAATAACAACTCTCTCTCTCTCTCTCTCTCTCTCTCTCTCTCTCTCTCTCTCTCTCTCTCTCTCTCTCTCTCTCTCTCTCTCTCTCTCTCTCTCTCTTGCTAGTTTGTTGTCAATAGACTTTCTAAAGGAAGGGTTATAATAAGGCCTGTTGGATAGTGGTTAGCAGGACCTCCAGGAGTTTTTGTTTATCCTGTGCCTGAGGGCTCCTGGAGTGTCCCCAGGCATTGACTTTTCTGGCTGAAGGAAGGGGTGGGAACTGCTTATCGTAGTCGCCACAGTACTCAGGCACGCCATGCGACAGCCCGAAGTTTTTATCGTAATCGCTGAGGCGTGGACGGGCTTTGTACTGGGGCACACCGTGCGGCAGGCCGAACTGCTTATCGTAGTGGTGGCCGCGTGGAGAGGCTTTGTGCTCGGGCACGCTGTCTGCATGCTGAAGGGCCTTAGGTGTTGGGGGAGACCATGGGCCGTTCATAGGATGGGGCTGTCCTTCCCTCTTCAGCACAGACTTTGGAGAGGCTGGCGTTGGAGTCCCTCACCGATTTGGAGGAATGGTGTCGGCCATATAGTCCAATCAAATTATAATTTGACCTCAAACTAACTGCTTCGAAATATTTAAGTGCAGGAATCGGTTCATTTGGCCATTTTGTTCATGCACACAAAAATCTAAAACTGTAGATGGTTCAATCTTTACATAATTAACAAAAAACTTTTAGAAAAAATGGGGGTTTTATGTCGGGGACGCAAAACAGACCAACTGCGCAGGATTTGTGCACCGGCACAAATTCCGCCCTGCTGCCTGAAATTTCCCTCCCGTTTCTCTTCTGGCTTGCTAGCAGACCATGGACCAGGGACGCGATGATGGGTGGAGGGGGCAGTTTAGAGTAAGCATAAGTGAAGCGGTGTAGCCTAACTGGTACGTCCAGGGCAGCTGGCGTTGGGCTGTTCTTTCGTTGAAGGGGGAGGGAGAAGAGTGTTTATGAACTAAAAGCAGTTGTATGGAGCCATAAATGGTGTTGGCCTGTGTTTGTGTGATGATACTGGTATATAATGGTGTTATATATATATATATATATATATATATATATATATATATATATATATATATATATATATACTACTACCACCACCACCACTACCGTCACTACTACTACTACTTCGTCCACTAATTCTACTGAACAATATTGATAATAATGATAATGCTACTAACAATTAACATTTTATTATTAAAATCATCGTTTTCGTTATCACCATTATTATCATTATTATTATTATTATCATCATCATCATCATTATCATTATTATTATTATTATTATTATTATTATTATTATTATTATTATTATTATTATTATCATTATTATTATTACTAAAGTAGAATTGTTTAAACCATCTAAATCTGTTTTGTTTCTTGATCAGATACCAGATAGAGACTGTTGCATTATCTTTAATCATGGATTTTGCAGTAAGGACACAAAAGTTATCTTACGGAAATACGGCAAGCAGTCAACAAAGTGGTGTCAACAGTACTTCAATCGGCAATGTAGTACATGCTGGCTGTCGAGGAGACTATTACAACAGAAATGTTACAGCACAGTGTCTATGGAGAGGACAGGCTGATAAGTCTCCACAACAAAAACTTGAAAAAGGAGACTTCTGACTGCAGTTTCCACTTTCAGTCATGCAACTCAGTGTCTGTTCTGCCTGAAAGAGAAAATTGGTCAGTAAAGGTGAACATGAGGACTGCATAGATCTCATAACAGGGACAATCACTCACTCACTCACTCAGTCCCATGTCCCAAAGGACGTAGGGGGGACATGAGAGAAGACGCAACGGAGATCTTTTTCCATGCTTCACGATCCTGTGTGGCTAGTAGGAGGCGTTGCAGGGGTTGGGCAGTCCAGTCTTTGATGTTGTCAACCCATGATTTCTTTTGGCGGCCTGTTCTTCTCTTGCCCTCGACTGTTCCTTGCAAGATGGTTTTTGCTAGGGTGTTGTGTCTTGTGGTGTGACCAAACCACATCAGCTTTCTCCTCTTTATGGTGGAGAGCAAAACAGGGACAATAACAGGTTCAATACACAGGGGCTGACTCTTATAGCAGCAGGAGTGGTGAATGGCCAAAGAAAGTTACACCTAAGCTGGAATGTTTACAGGACTGCTTCGCAAGAGATGGTGCTTTCCACAATGTCTGTAATTTCCAGACCAGAAAACATATCCCTAAAGTATTTTCAGACACTGATCATGAACCAACAAGAAAAAAATTAAGAAAGCCAGCAGACCAAAAGATGACACATGTTTTGCTGCATTTCAGGATATTGTTACCTACCTGGAAAACAATGTCGCTGAACACATCACTGTTTGAGACCTTGTTAGAATAATGGAAGACACCCTAACCCACTATATGTAATCTGACAACAATGGCTCTGCGCATAGTGCAATCAACATGAAGAAAATTGCTTAGACATTTTGGTGACAGTATAGCAATCTCAGCTCCAGACGGAAAATCAGCTAATACGATTCTAAAGACAGCAGTCTCTGCCACCCTACTCAAGTTAGAAAGAACAGACAAAGGCTGACAGTGACTGTGAATCCATTTGCCTGATAAAAACAGCAGCTACTACTATGAGGTGTCATTATGTCCATATGTTGCAACAAAGATGAGTACATGACTCTAGCCAACTGTCTAAGAATTTACAGTGTAGTTTTTTGCCCTTGAGTCTTCATGGATAAGTACAGAACTGAAAACCACATCTATTTGTCAGTGCATTGTGTAGGCTACAAGACCAAAAGCATACATTGCTCCACTTCAAGTTCATTTGGCTGTACAGATGCACAAAACATTTGGATCCAGATTTTCCTTGAACACACTGAACACACTTACATTCTGTTCTTCATACTTAATGTGCAGAAACTCTATCTCAATGCAGCTGTCAGCCAATGTGTGAGCCTTCCCCAAATCACAGAAGGAAAAACTCTTCAGTTTGTAACAGACAATGCAGACCACAACTTAGCTCATTTTAGATGGGGTGGCTCTTTTCATGGAATGGAAGCAAAAAAGAACAGGAGGGTATCCAGGGGAAAAAAGATGAACAACAGGGAATCCAGTGCACTTGAGAAATAAGGTATGTTAAATCTTGTGCATGTAAACAACCCCTCAACAACAAAAGAATTACTCCAAGTAAAAATATTATTATACAAGTGTACAGGCAGACAGAACTATGTGTGGCACAGCACTGCTGACAAAATGTCATTGGATAAATCAGCCTGAACTTTACATAAATAATTCTATTGTGACAAGAAGTATATTTTTTGGTAAGTGTGGTTATGAGACAGTCACATAATTATACAAATTCTGAGACTGTAAGGAGGCGAGTGAATAAATAGTGGTTTGTGGTATGAACTGCATTAATTCTTACTTACAAAGAGACTGTGCAATCTGCAGTTCAAGCCTACGCTAATCCCTGTTGTAGTTCTTGATAAAGGTAAATTATAAAATTTTATTTTGTAAAATTTCAGAGTGAAAGTCAAGTTTACAGCAAATGCTTATGAAGAAAATAACCTTATATATCTACATTATCCAGATACATTATGTTAGGAATGTAAAAGAAAACAACAACCTTTCGTTGCAGATCTGACTGGAACACACTGGGTTCTTTGTGTTTCAAGAGCATTTCGGACATAGCTGCTGTTGATAGTATCTTGATACACCTTGAAAGATATCCTGGCCCCCGAAGTCTTCTCAACCAGCAGGGCATAGGTTGATGCAAGCACCTCATGATGGCCTGCACCCAGGGAAGTCAGGTGTTTTTCCTGCCCATGACTGCTATGAGTTCATACATCATGCATCTACTTTACTTTGATCTTCATCTCCAATCAAGTACAAAAGTTTGCAGTGATGTATGTGGTAACTTTCTATCAGTCACTGTACATGGAAGCCCAGGCAATTATAAATAGTGATCCCTCTGACAGTTTCATCAGATCTGTTGTCCTTCATCTGGGATACTTCCACACTAGGATGAGTTTCCTAGGAACCACTGGATATGTACTGAAAGGGTATGAACATGTGTACACCTCAAATGCTATTTCTCATAATTATTATGAGTGGGAAGTCTTACTCCCGTGCTGTTCGAGCATACTTTCTCACGGATGCTACCCTCAACACCTTCTTCACAGCTCCTGCATACTACATGCCATGGATCCCGGTTTACCATGATATCCCATCACCAGACTAAATCTAACACAGCATGATTCAGCCAGTGTGTGACTTCCATCTTAGTGTTAGTTTTTGAAGTATGATACAAGGTTGTACCACCAGCACAATTTCCTTTTCTGAAAATTCCATATGAAAACGCGACAACAGCCGAAATCCCCATCACTTCACCAAAGTGTATTACAGTCGCATACGTATACACGCTCGCGCATGTGCGCACGTGCGCGCTCGCGTGTGTGTAAATTAAAATTTGTTAGCACCATTTGTGGTTGGTATTATGTTCAAGAATAGGTTGAATGCAAGCGTTTGATTTGTTTTCACAAGATGGGGGGAGGGATAACCTAGTGGTCAGAAAACTGTGCTCGCAATTTGACGTCCAGGGTTCGATTCCCGGTCGAGGGGATTTTTCCTTTGAAGTTAACATCAGTGCTAACTCCACTCTCCCCAAAAGTCCTTCGGATGAGACTATAAACCGAGGCCCGGTGCGAACGCATGCAGAACATCTTGTGCACGTGTTAAATCATGTTCCCCTTTTCGTAAGAGTAGGCCATTGTGTTCCTGTGGGAACAGATGACACGATTTACAAAAACTGCATACACACGGGGACTGAATGTAAAAAAGCACATGACTGTTTATTCTATTATCCTCGATATAAAAGAATTTTTTCATAATTGTTTTAATATAGATCTAGCGCCATATAGATTCTATAATTATAATATCATTGATAATAATGACAATAAACAGTACTCAAATCTCAAAGAAATAGTAGTCTTAATCAACAATTTCTATTGTTTATAAATTATAATAGATTTGTCCCACCACTGTGCAGAAACAACTGTCACGGATACAGGCAAAACTATGAGTTCGGCTTAAAATACGGGGTGTCTAAAAATTTAGGGGGTAGGGGTAGAAAACAAGCAATATCTTTTAAAATTATTTGTTGATTGCAACTGTTCTTGGTTTTTTATTTACAGAAGAGGTCATACTAGCTTTCTATGATAAGCATGTTTTATTAATCGTGTATGAAACACATACAAATGGGAAAAAAATAAGCATTTTGTTCAAATCAGCAAAGAATATTAACTATTTTTGTCCCCAAAATATACAAAATTGATTAATTTCCTGCCTAATTTTGTTTTAAAAAACATCTATGACCTGTCAGTGATTGTATATAGTTGTTCTAATGATTATTTTCTCAAAATCATAGTCACAATAGTAGTTTGTCATAATTTTTTTAGTCACAGGAATTCACTGAGGGGGTACCTCATTTGAAGTGAAATATCTAATTCGTTGAACCATATACTCTTTAGATTTTTGATATGTTATCCGTGGATGTCTGACGATACCGAATCAGTTGAGTTTGCTTTCGAAGCAGTTTGTTTAAGGTTCGGCCAAATTTGGGGCTTATTTGACTGGACTAATATGGAGGGAGGATTGAAGAGGCTTTTATGATAGCTTGGGGGAAAACCTGGCCTAGTCCTCTGATTACATGTTGCCATGTAGCACTATCAACTGGGCCACTTTGTAAGCAGCTGTTGATGCCTACATGGAAGGTGACACCTGTGATGTGTGGAGAAGGAGGAAGGGTGGATAGCCACTTCAGCAGGTGTTGGACGGTCAGGCCTGGCACTGACAGGTTTCTCGCTGGTCTGCCATGGGGAGAAGTTCTGTCTCCAACTGCATTTAGGACAGAGTCACCAATGAGTAACTCTTGGCTGGCAGTGGGGACAGACTTTCTCAGCAGTGCTTCTAAAGGTGTTGGGGGAGGGGGTGGTGGAGGGGGTGCCTTGGAGTTGACAGTGGGAACTGAACTTTTTGTACTTTTATCTTTTGGAAGTGAGGAAGGGGTTGGTGGAGGGGGTGGTTTGGGTTTTGGGTTTTGGTCAGGATCAAGGGGTGAAAACTTGTTATTAATGGGGATTGTGGGGATCATTTCTTCATCTATTGGTGTATCTGATATGTCAGAGAGGGAGTCACTTAAGAGAATTTTGGGAGTGGTTGTTAGTTTTTTGGTATGAGTCTTTGGAGTGGAAGTGACTGTATGGTTGTTGGAGTGGGATTGTAGGTATGATGTAGTAGTTGATGGCAGGGCTTTCTTTAATTGATTGATTTCTTTATTAATGTGCTTTTGCCAGTTGTCGAAGGCAGAGAGGCTTTTGGCTTGACTGTCAACTGTTTTCTGTAATTGAGTGTTTTGTTGAGTAAGGTCAGCAATGGTTGACTTCAGTATTTGTTCGGTGGCTTTTATGTGGTTTTTTGTTTGAACTGTGCTGTCTTTGCTGGTGCTGGCTGTTATCTCTATCTGTTGGTGTAAGTGTTTGTTCTCTGTCTGTAAGGCATCGACCTGTGCTTTGAGGGCAGTGATGGTGGAGATGGCTGCAGACAGCTGGCAGTGAACTTGTGTGAGTGTGGGTAGAGCTGATGTGCCCAAGCTGTGGAGGCTAGGTGGAGATTTTTTGTGGATGTTGTCACTATATGGAGAGTCAGCTGGAGGGGTAGAAGAGAGCTGGGGTTGCTGGGCAGATGATTCAGTGGGGATGGCAGTGGGGATGGCAGTGGGGATGGATGGGGTTGTGTCGTCCAGGGGGTGGGATAGGGGGGTTGTGTCAATACACAGAGTCAGTTGGAGGGGCAGAGGAGAGCTGGGGTTGCTGGGGAGATGGTTCAATGGGAATGGTATCAGCTGAACACTGAGAAAGTGGGCTTGGAAGTGGGGAGGAAGGAGGGGAAGGATGAGGAGACGGCACATAC
>CM060339.1:39012507-39017507 GCA_030674155.1 Stramonita haemastoma | reverse complement strand
GTGTGTGTGTGTGTGTGTGTGTGTGTGTGTGTGTGTGTGTGTGTGTGTGTGTGTGTGTGTGTGTGTGTGTGTGTGTGTGTGTGTGTGTAGGCGTTTGTGTAGGTGTGTGTGCGTACGTACGTGCGTGTGTGTGTGTGTGTGTGCGTGTGTGTGTGTGTGGTGCGTGTGTGTGTGTGTGTTGTGTTTATGTGTGTGTGTGTGTGCCCGTGTGTATGTGTGTGTGCGGTGTGTGTGTGTGTGTGTGGTGTGTGTGTGTGTGTGTGTGTGCATGCGTGTGTGTGTCAATGTCAAAATTTTACTTCCAAATAGTACATTGAATAAGCAATAAATTTGCTTTTTTTTCATCAAGCCATCTATCTAGCAAAAAAATTAAAACAAAGCAAAACATTTTTTTTTAACCTAAAAGGACCACTTAAAACAAATCCAGTCCATAACACTCAAACCAACCAAAAACTTCAAACGGACAAATCACTCTTAATGACAATGATACAATTTTACAACAACATGATAATTACCCATCACCACCTAAAACAACAACACAACTACAACCAACTTCTGTGGCAGCATGCACGCCCTCAAAGCCAGAATGTAGACAACGTGGACCCATGGTCTAGAGGTAGAATATAGACAACGTGGACCCATGGTCTAGAGGTAGAATATAGAGAACGTGGACCCATGGTTTAGAGGTAGAATATAGAGAACGTGGACCCATGGTCTAGAGGTAGTATACAGAGAACGTGGATCAGTGGTCTAGAGTTAGAATATAGAGAACGTGGATCAGTGGTCTAGAGTTAGAATATAGAGAACGTGGACCAATGGTCTAGAGGTAGAATATAGAGAACGTGGACCAATGGTCTACAGGTAGAATATAGAGAACGTGGACCAATGGTCTACAGGTACAATATAGAGAACGTGGACCAATGGTCTAGATGTGACACAGATATAGACAACGTGGACCAATGGTCTACAGTGACACAGCTACAGACAGCGTGGATCAATGGTCTAGAGGTGACACAGCTATAGACAGCGTGGATCAATGGTCTAGAGGTGACACAGCTACAGACAGCGTGGATCAATGGTCTACAGGTGACACAGCTACAGACAGCGTGGATCAATGGTCTACAGGTGACACAGCTACAGACAGCGTGGATCAATGGTCTAGAGGTGACACAGCTATAGACAACGTGGATCAATGGTCTACAGGTGACACAGCTATAGACAACGTGGACCAATGGTCTACAGGTGACACAGCTATAGACAACGTGGACCAATGGTCTACAGGTGACACAGCTATAAACAACGTGGACCAATGGTCTACAGGTGACACAGCTATAGACAACGTGGACCAATGGTCTACAGGTGACACAGCTATAAACAACGTGGACCAATGGTCTACAGGTGACACAGCTGCTCAGAAAGCGCAACTCAAACCCGGACACGTATCAGACCCAGGCTTCTGCTCTTTCTGGGTTCGATCTGCGTCCAGGTGTGAGTTCCCGTTTGTGCCCGAAACTTTTCCTCCATCCACAAGACCGTGAGTGGTAGCCTGAGTGCCAGTCTTTCAAATGAAACGATAAACTGAGGTTCAGTATGCAACACACATCTAACACACGTTAAAGAACCCATGACAGCAAGAGTTGTCCCTGGCAATGTTCTGAAGTAAAAGCCACTCTGACAGGGAAACAAGTACATAATTATACAGACAGGGAAAAAAATAACAGGTGGCACTGCTTTTCTTGCCACGTGCTCTCTCTGGAGGGGGCAGGTGGAATTTCACACAGTTAAGTCTGCCGTGATATCAAGAGGTATACAAATACAAAAACACAAATACAAACCCTGCTGAACTGGTAGTGGTCTGTGGCCTCTAGATGTGGATGTGTGTGCATGCCTAGCCAGACTTCAGCTCATGGTGTTGGTTTGGTGTGGATGAACAATCTGCTATTAATTTGATGAAGTGGAGGGATTGGTCAGCCTCTCTTCAGCCTCTGAATGATGTCACTGCTGTGAATGGTGTTGGAGTGGGGGGTATGAACACTCTGCTATTTGATGAAGTGGAGAGAACGGTCAGACACTCTTCAGCCTCTGCATGATGTCACTGCTGTGAATGGTGTTGGAGTGGGGGGTATGAACACTCTGCTATTTGATGAAGTGGAGAGAACGGTCAGCCTCTCTTCAGCCTCTGAATGATGTCACTGCTGTGAATGGTGTTGGAGTGGGGGGTATGAACACTCTGCTATTTGATGAAGTGGAGAGAACGGTCAGACACTCTTCAGCCTCTGCATGATGTCACTGCTGTGAATGGTGTTGGAGTGGGGGGTATGAACACTCTGCTATTTGATGAAGTGGAGAGAACGGTCAGCCTCTCTTCAGCCTCTGAATGATGTCACTGCTGTGAATGGTGTTGGAGTGGGGGGTATGAACACTCTGCTATTTGATGAAGTGGAGAGAACGGTCAGCCTCTCTTCAGCCTCTGAATGATGTCACTGCTGTGAATGGTGTTGGAGTGGGGGGTATGAACACTCTGCTATTTGATGAAGTGGAGAGAACGGTCAGCCTCTCTTCAGCCTCTGAATGATGTCACTGCTGTGAATGGTGTTGGAGTGGGGGGTATGAACACTCTGCTATTTGATGAAGTGGAGAGAACGGTCAGACACTCTTCAGCCTCTGCATGATGTCACTGCTGTGAATGGTGTTGGAGTGGGGGGTATGAACACTCTGCTATTTGATGAAGTGGAGAGAACGGTCAGCCTCTCTTCAGCCTCTGAATGATGTCACTGCTGTGAATGGTGTTGGAGTGGGGGGTATGAACACTCTGCTATTTGATGAAGTGGAGAGAACGGTCAGACACTCTTCAGCCTCTGCATGATGTCACTGCTGTGAATGGTGTTGGAGTGGGGGGTATGAACACTCTGCTATTTGATGAAGTGGAGAGAACGGTCAGCCTCTCTTCAGCCTCTGAATGATGTCACTGCTGTGAATGGTGTTGGAGTGGGGGGTATGAACACTCTGCTATTTGATGAAGTGGAGAGAACGGTCAGACACTCTTCAGCCTCTGAATGATGTCACTGCTGTGAATGGTGTTGGAGTGGGGGGTATGAACACTCTGCTATTTGATGAAGTGGAGAGAACGGTCAGCCTCTCTTCAGCCTCTGAATGATGTCACTGCTGTGAATGGTGTTGGAGTGGGGGGTATGAACACTCTGCTATTTGATGAAGTGGAGAGAACGGTCAGCCTCTCTTCAGCCTCTGCATGATGTCACTGCTGTGAATGGTGTTGGAGTGGGGGGTATGAACACTCTGCTATTTGATGAAGTGGAGAGAACGGTCAGCCTCTCTTCAGCCTCTGAATGATGTCACTGCTGTGAATGGTGTTGGAGTGGGGGGTATGAACACTCTGCTATTTGATGAAGTGGAGAGAACGGTCAGCCTCTCTTCAGCCTCTGAATGATGTCACTGCTGTGAATGGTGTTGGAGTGGGGGTATGAACACTCTGCTATTTGATGAAGTGGAGAGAACGGTCAGACGCTCTTCAGCCTCTGAATGATGTCACTGCTGTGAATGGTGTTGGAGTGGGGGGTATGAACACTCTGCTATTTGATGAAGTGGAGAGAACGGTCAGCCTCTCTTCAGCCTCTGAATGATGTCACTGCTGTGAATGGTGTTGGAGTGGGGGGTATGAACACTCTGCTATTTGATGAAGTGGAGAGAACGGTCAGACGCTCTTCAGCCTCTGAATGATGTCACTGCTGTGAATGGTGTTGGAGTGGGGGGTATGAACACTCTGCTATTTGATGAAGTGGAGAGAACGGTCAGACGCTCTTCAGCCTCTGAATGATGTCATTGCAAAGAAACGAGGGTCTCTAGTGCACGACCAGGGGCAGACAAATCTGGACGTGAGCTGCCGTACAGGAGTTTTTCTACTTAGCTTCCTTTGTAGGAGCAACCCGTCTTCTTCTTCTCTTGTTCGCTTTACACCTTCAGATGTGTCTGGGAAAAAAATAATGGCAAGTCCTTTACAGCTCCTCTCACAGGCCGTATACAGCTTGGTCTGCAGGGTTATCTCCGTCAGCCACACTTTCTTCTTTAGGTCGCTGTATAGCGTGCACCTCTGAAGGATGTGCTCGCCTGTCTGGTTTTCTTTACCACAGGCACACAGGGGATTTTTTTTAAGACAGCTGCAAGGAAGCTTAGTTCGTTTTGGTGTTTTGGTGGGCAGGGGAGGGGAGGGGGAGGTTGACAGAGGAGACAATTCAGAAGCATCGCAATCGAGCAAAGCTTGTTTTGAGTCAGAGGAAGATGAAGATCATGGTGCATGTTGTGTCTCTGTTTTTCCTTCAACGATCTGTACAGTCAAGTTTCCTTCCCTCTGGGTGACTGCTGATTGTCACTGACACTTAGAGGAGGGAGGCCACAGAGAGAGAGAGAGAGAGGAGAGAGAGAGAGAGAGAGAGAGACAGAGACAGAGAGACAGAGAGACAGAGAGACAGAGAGAGACAGAGAGAGACAGAGAGAGACAGAGAGAATGAATGAATGAATGAATGAATGAATGAATGAATGAATGAATGAATGAATGAATGAATGAATGAATGATCTTTATTTTTCAAGGGTTACAGAGTAAGCATTACATTTTTTTTTCATCCGGCCCTTGCCCTGATCACAGAGAGAGAGAGAGAGACAGAGAGAGAGAGAGACAGAGAGAGAGAGAGAGAGACAGAGAGAGACAGAGAGAAAGAGAGAGAGACAGAGAGAGAGAAATAGTGTGTGTGGGGGGGGGGGGGGGTGGAGGAGAGTGACTGGTGATTTTCTCTGTCACTTCAAGAGGAGGGAGGAAAACCAGGAAGAGAGGTGTGGGCGGCACACCTTTCAGAAAACCCCACCTGTCCAACACTCAGGATGAAAACAGGAAGATGGCTGACAATGACCGTGCTGTCTGGCTGTCTGGTCCTCCTCCCTCTGCCTGAGTGCCTTACATGTACACCTGTGTGTGTGTGTGTGTGTGT
>CM060339.1:39000007-39005007 GCA_030674155.1 Stramonita haemastoma | reverse complement strand
CCCCCTTGTACCTTTCCCTGTAGGACAGTCTTGGCCAGTCCACACGTTTGGAAGTTTTTCACTGGTCAGGAGCCACTCCTAGGGTCTGATGGTGTATTCAATTCTGACTATCACTTCCTCGTTAATCATGTGATCTTTGTATAAGACACTGAGAAGTTTGCAAAAGCATCGCATCTCAATGACCTATAGTTTTTTCAGTGTCTGCTGTTATAGACCCTGTTTCACAGCCGTACAAAAGTGAATTTGTTCCGAGAATACATCAATCTGATCTTGAAGCTGATGGCGATGTTCTTGTCGTTTCAGAGGACCTTTAGTTTGGTCATTGCATGCAGCTGTGGACTTGGCTATCCCTGAGAGTACGTCGAGTTTTGATCCTTCACACACGGTACTAGAGCTCTCAGATTTTAAAAGCTATAGACGGTCCCAACTTTCTTGCTAACTATAATAATTATCGTTGTTGATGCCATTGGCGCTATATGTCCTCAGGTGGGTTTTCTCTGCACTGATTTGCATGCATTTTGCCGAAGAGGCTTCATCAAGGTGGTTTAAGAGGATGACTACCTCTTGCTCTTCTCAGCTGGGTCGTCAATGTCATCGGCAAAATGTCACTGTGTAATTCTCCTACCTCTCATGCTGACCGTTGCCTCGTGGGATTTCAAGTGCGTCCGCAATTATTCTTTATGAGAAGATGTTGTGGAAGGTGGGAGAGAACATACATACACACAATCATACGTATATACACACATACACACGTACTCACATACACCCACACACACAAACATACATACATACGTACGTACGTACGTACGTACGTACGTACGTACGTACGTACGTACGTACATACATACATACATACATACATACATACATACATACATACATACATACATACATACATACATACATACATACGTACATACATACATAGATACATATACCGTAAAATCCCTAGCATACGCCCACTCCCCTGTGCACTGATTTAGGGCAAAATTGGGGGGTGGGCGTTTGCTAGGGATAGACCCCTTTGCACAAAGTAATTTTTGTGCTCAACCGTGTAATCGATTGAATACAAACCCCGAAAGCATGTAAGTTAGGTCGTGTGAGTAGAAGTGAAGGAAAATAGAAAAAAAGGGACTTTGAGGCAAAGAAGGCCAACGAGTTCCATCGCTTTCCGTTGTAGGTCCTTGTTTCGCAATACCCTGCCTTCAGATCTTTCATCTTCCAGATAATGCAGCACACCTTGGTCGACATGTTCAGATCTAACTGCTGGTTCTTTTGACGGTTTCCGTTTTTGTTTGTCTTTTCCTACCGCTGTTCAAGTCTATCTCTGTTTTCACTCCATTCCCTGATCCTCTTCCTATCCACAGAAAACTCACGGGCACACTCAGAAACATTTCCACTTGCTGCGTTATTCAGATACTGGAGGGCTTCCAATTTGAAAGATACAGTGTAAGACTGTCGCTTCGGCATTTTGCAAAATGGCACAGAGAGATTCAAGTACCAACTTCCGGCCATCAGGAGGCGTCGTCAAAGTACCGGTATGTCACTGACAGACAAAAGACGTCAGTGGAAAAAGCATGACGTCATTTTAATTCACTTTGTTGGGGATGGGTGGGAGTGAGGAGAGGGGACAAAGAATAAGAAAAAAGGAAAGAAACACGAAAAGGAAAAGAAAGGGGAAAAGATGACTTTCAGAACAGTCTGCACAAATCCTAGTGAAAGTGAGCATAGTCTCTTTGAAAAAAACAGGGTGGGCGTTTGCTAGGTAGTTACCACTGTGCACAACTTTTGGCCCAAAGTGGGGGGTGGGCGTTTGCTAGATGGTGGGCTTATGCTAGGGATTTTACGGTATATATATACCGTATATATACGGCGCCGTATATATATATATATATATAATTGAGAAAATATAGTGGAGAAAAACAAGTGCAGGTAACCAATACAACTTCATTCTCATTATAGAATTGACGTTATTCAAAGTTTCAAAAAAAACACAAAAAAACACTATAAGATAAAAGTCTTTGAAGGCAGCATTTGGGGAATTATTGAGTAAGGACCATGTTTTGGGCCTGACCTGACTCGAGTTTCGGCTCCTGGTTCAGCACTCTTCAGAGGTCCCGGCAGTGATTGCAACCTCACTCACCCTCTGTGGTAAGAGCAAGACACTTTAGAATTCAGAAGTGTCCATTGCAGCTCTAGGAATAGGTAAATATTCCTGTGGCTTACCACTGCTGCCAGTAAAAGATGAAAATAGAAAGAGAAAGAAAATATGTCTGGAAAAAAATGTTGTAAAAAACTGAATATACAAGAAAATATGCACCTAATGAATCTTTGTGCCTTATTGTTTGGAGATCCTTTATAATATATATTATCGTTATATATATATATATATTATATATATTTTATATATATATATATATATATATATATATATATATATATATATATATATATATATATACAGATGAAGGTAGTCTCAAAGAACACGGCGCCGGTTACACCTTATATGGTCAGGCAAGCCCCAAACGGAACGACGCCTTTCAGGTGTAGGCTTCATGATCAAGAACACCATTGCCTCAAAAGCTGGAGAACTTACCAACAGGTCATTCAGACCGTATCATCTCCATGCATCTGCCACTGGAGAACAAGCAGCACATCACTCTCTTCAGTGTGTATTCCCCGACTCTTCAAGCAGACCCTGCAGACAAGAACAAATTCTACTGTGACCTGCGCAGCCTAGTAAGAAACACCCCCGCAAACGACAAGGTCATTATCCTTGGGGATTTCAATGCTAGAGTTGGCCGAGATTCAGAAGCCTGGAAGGGAGTTCTGGGGAAACATGGAGTTGGGAATTGCAATGACAACGGGCGTCTCCTGCTAGAGCTCTGCACTGAACTGCAGTTAATCATCACTAACACAATCTTCCAGCAGAAGGACAGTCTAAAAACAACCTGGATGCATCCTCGGTCCAAACATTGGCACCTCTTAGACTACGTCTTAGTGCGCCAGAAAGACCAAAGTGATGTCTTGCACACCAGAGTGATGCCCAGTGCAGAATGCCACACAGACTACCACCTCGTGCGATGCAACCTCAGACTTCACATCAAGCCCAAGCCAAAACGAGGAGGTCCCCCCAGAAAGAAACTCCAGGTTGGCAGCCTCAAGTCCGCTGAAGTGAAAGCTGACCTACAGTCCAACCTCCAGTCAAAGCTGGAAGTCGAGGACTGCCCCTCTGACCCCTGTCCAGAAACACTCTGGACCCGCCTAAAAACTGCCATCCTGCAGACCTCTGCAGAGGTCTTGGGCTTTTCCACTAAGAAGAACAAGGACTGGTTCGACGAAAATGACCAAGAAATACAAGATCTGCTGGCGAAGAAGAGAAGTGCCCACCAGGCTCACCTTGCACAAACATCTTGTCCAGCAAAGAAAGCTGTCTTTCGTCTTACATGCAGCAACCTCCAGCGCCAGCTTAGAGTTATCCAAAACGAGTGGTGGACTAACCTCGCCCAGAAAACTCAGCTCTGCGCTGACACAGGTGACTACAGAGGCTTCTACGAAACTTTGAAGGCAGTCTATGGACCCTCTCACCAAGTGTTGAGTCTTTTGCGCAGCACTGACGGCCAGGCACTCCTCTCAGACAAGATGTCCATATTGAACCGCTGGGCTGAACACTTTCAAACCCTCTTCAGCGCTGATCGCACTGTTGATGATGCAGTGATCCAACAGATCCCACAGCAACCAGTGAAATAACTGGACGAAGCCCCAACCCTGGAAGAGGTAATTAAAGCCATAGAACAACTGAAGAGTGGGAAGGCTGCAGGCGTCGACGGTATTCCACCAGAATTATGGAAAAACGGGGGGCAAACACTGCACTGCAAGCTCCATGAATTTTTTGTTTGCTGCTGGGAGCAGGGAAAGCTACCACAAAACCTTCGTGATGCAATCATAATCACCCTTTACAAAAACAAAGAGGAAAAATCAGATTGCTCCAACTACAGGGGGATAACTCTTCTCTCCATCGCTGGCAAAATCCTTGCAAGAGTTCTCCTCAACAGACTAGTACCTGCTGTTGCAGAACACCACCTCCTTGAGAGCCAGTGCGGCTTCAGAGCTAACAGGGGTACCACTGACATGGTCTTCGTGCTCAGACAACTTCAAGAAAAGTGCCGCGAACAGAACAAGGGACTGTACGTCACCTTCGTTGATTTAACCAAGGCATTTGACACTGTGAGCAGGAAGGGCCTGTGGCAGATCATGGAGCGTCTTGGCTGCCCCCCAAAGTTTCTCAACATGGTGATCCAGCTACATGAAGACCAGCGTGGCCAGGTCAGAAACAGCAACGACCTCTCAGAGCCTTTCCCAATCACAAACGGGGTGAAGTAGGGCTGCGTCCTTGCACCAACCCTCTTCACTATCTTCTTCAGCATGATGCTTCAGCGGGCCACAGAAGACCTTGATGACGAAGACGGAGTTTTCATACGCTACCGCACAGATGGCAGCCTATTCAACCTGCGGCGTCTTCAGGCCCACACCAAAACCCTGGAGCAACAAATTCGAGAGCTACTTTTTGCTGATTATGCTGCCCTTGTAGCCCACACAGAAACCGCCCTGCAGCATGTAACATCCTGTTTTGCAGAGGCAGCCCAGCTCTTCGGACTCGAAGTCAGCCTGAAGAAGACAGAGGTTCTCTACCAGCCTGCACCTCAGGTAGCGTACCACCCACCTCACATTACAATTGGTGAGACAGAACTGAAGACAGTCCAGCAGTTTACCTACCTGGGATGCACAATCTCCTCTGACGCAAAGATTAATAAAGATGTAGACAACAGACTGGCAAAGGCAAACAGTGCTTTCGGCAGACTCTACCACCGTGTCTGGAAAAACAAACACCTGAAGAAAGACACCAAGATCAGTGTCTACAGAGCCGTGGTACTGACCACCCTCCTGTACGGCTCTGAGTCATGGGTCACATACAGACACCACCTGCGAATTCTGGAACG
>CM060339.1:38980007-38990007 GCA_030674155.1 Stramonita haemastoma | reverse complement strand
AGAACAGTTTGTCACTGTCTCCCGAAAAGACTAATATTGTACTTTAAAAAAAAAAATAATGGTGCTAACCAACCAGTTCTACCTGTTTTCCAGATAGAGGGGAAAACCTTGAAATATAAATCTATGGTAAAGTTTTTGGGGATACATTTCACATCCACGCTAAATTGGATTTATCACATTGAATATTTGAATACTAAGGCTTGGAAAAGTCTTAACCTCCTGAAAGTTATTAGTAAACAAGTGTGGGCTCATGATGTAGCTGTTTTAAAACATCTGGCATTATCTCGTGAACGATCTAGACTCATCTATGGCCAAGAAGCATCTATTAGTGCTCCAAAGTCTTTATTACAGAAATTGACATGGTTAGATTGTAAGACTTTTTGAATAGCTTTCAGTGTACCCTTTCATGCATCATCCATGGGTACTTATAAATAGATGGGTATTTTGCCATTAGGCAACTAGCGACAACTGGCTGTTGCTAAATGTCTCTTACTTGTTCAAAACAATAATCCAATGGGGACACCAAAATTAGAATAAGATCTGCTGTCAGGTTTCTTAAAAGAGCACATACTATGCGCGTGTGTGTGCTTTCGAATTTGCTAGAATTATTTATTGTCATTGATTGTTTGTTGTGAGGGTCGAGTGCAAGCGCTTTGATTTGTTTTTACAAGATATAGCGCTATATAAATTCCATGTATTATTATTATTATTATTATTATTATTATTATTATTATTATTATTATTATTATTATTATTATTATTATTCGTTCTGTTACCACAGCTAGAACTTACACTTCTCAATTATTTGTTAAGGCATAAATATGTCCTACAAAAATAACTAAATCAAAGATTACCTTCTCATTTTGTCCACCATGGGAGCTTCATAGAGCTAATTTTGACATAAAGTATTCTTCTTTAACCGAAAAAGGTCATGAAAATATTCTTAGCAGGTCAGTAAAACAATATATACAAACTACATATCCAGATCATCTAAAGATCTGCACTTATGGTTCAATTTTGAGCGACAATGATGAGGGAGCAGCGTTTGTCATCCCATCATTGAAAGTAGAGAGATCATTTAATGTTGGGAAAAATATATCTATACTTACAACGGAATTATCAGCCATTTAGATGGCTTTGTAATATCTCCTAGTAGGTAGGACCACGGCAGCCGCTAATGAGTAAAGCGTAGTGGAAAGTGGCAAATTAGATCTACTTTGCACCCAAATTTCTCCATCCAAATCTAAAAGAAAGCTAAAAAAAAATATACTAGTAAAAAGTTTAATGCATTAACTTAACGTCTGTAATATCATTTTGCAAGAATGATGACTGGATAAGTGCGAGCGATGATTTGATATCGGTAATAAACTTAAAAACTCGCCGCTACCGGAGCCTCACTGGCTGAAAACGCGACTCGGTGAATTTTCGTGCTTCGTCTTCCAACACGATCTGTCACCCCTTCACTATACAAACCTATTCATAGCGCATACCATTGGAAAGAAGAAACTCTCCACTAACCGATTATATGAGGAAACTTTAGTGAAGTTATTTTTTTAATACAGTATAATGCGTTTAAAAAATCCCTACATTTTTCGGAAGTCGTAGAAATTTCCCTATTAATCGTACAAAAAAATCCAACACAGCGTTAAAAAGCTCGTTTTTTCAAGAACAAAAACCTCATTTCAGTTTATCGGTTATTTCCGTTAAATGACGTCTGATTCTCATTTGCATACAGCACCCCCCTTCTAACTGACCAAAATGGCGGCCTTAGCGAGTCTACACATAGATGCTTCAGACTTGCGAACGTCGATAGAGATTTTCGATGTGTACAGCGCATTTACACTCACATCTAAAGAAGTAAATGCTGTGCTTTTATTTTGTACGTAGTTACTATCGAATCTCGATGATTTTAGATTTAAAAACTTATCGTTGATCGCAAGTTTATCCCGGACTGGGATCGCAGGGAGCGAAGAACTAGGTCATCGAAGGGTGCTCTCAGAATTTATGAGCTCGCGTGAAATTTTTCTATTATAACAATAAATGAGGGTGATGATTCTATTCTAAATAGTTTCTAGTAGTGTTTGTTTTTTTCTTAGGATCTGTACTTTGTTATATCGTGCCGAAATGTTCGACGAAACATCGTGAAAACAAATGCAAGAATGATAACTCTTGCCTAGATCTAATTTCTAATAGAGATTTGGCCGATTTTGTTTACCGTTTGTTGTGTCTGTGTGCATGTAAGACCGCATTTTTAACAGAAATAGTGATTTAAACCATTAGAAATCACTCCTGAATGCATCCATTTAAATTCATGCAAAGCAAAACTTTTTTTTTTTTTTAATCAGAGCATACAAGTGCTAATCAAATTGAGTAAAACTTTGTTCTCTCTGTTGGTTTCACATTTTAAACAGTGCATGAACTTTCTTCACTTCTTTTTCATTAAGTTGTTTTGTTTCACCAAACATGTAGTTAGAAAGAAAAAAAACACAAGAAAAACTGAAAACTTTGTAATGATTTTATTGTGCACAAACAAGCCTATTCAATACTAATTTTTATCACACACACACACACACACACACACACACACACACACACACACACACACACACACACACACACACAGAGTCACAGTCACACAAAGTCACACACACACAAATACTATATATATTACACACACACACACACAACACACACACACACACACACACACACACACACACACACACACACATAAGATTCACACACACACACACTCACACACATACACACACACACACACACACACACACACACACACACACACACACACACACACACACACACACACACACACACACACAACCACTCATACCTCTACAATTCATACTTGCATGTATGCACACTTAAATAAAATGTACAGACACTAAGAATACACACCGATTAGGCAACTCACAAAAATGTCCAAATATGCATTTTTAATTGTACAAGAAAAATGTTAAAAAATACAACACTAATAAGTCTATATCATACAGGCATTGCAACAGTATGTCACACAGTGAAAGATATTTCAGCAGAGGTCTAGGAGGTCTGTGATATATTTAGGAAGAAACTATGCAAAGGTTAAAATCACTGGGCACAAAAAGGATACATGCAACATCACAATGCAACATGTAAGCTCACCAGAAACCTATAAAAAAAAAATTAATAAAAGAACACAGATGATCACATGAGTACACCTATGATATATTGTACAGAAGATGCTTGACAAGACAAAGGGGGGGGGGGGTGTTAGGGGAAAAAACAAACAGAATCACTTGGAATGGCCTTATAAAGACATGCGCATTGTTTCAAGACAAACATTTTGATAGGTGTACCATTTTTGTCAGTCAATTAAAAACATATATGATGTTAATGCCTATAAGGGGGAGGGGGGCTGAGTGGGGGGGGGGGTGAGTGAGGGGGGGGACCAGAATAACTTGGAATGCTCTTTAAAAAGACTCACTGTTTAAAGACAAATATTTTGATAGGTGTACCATTTCTATCAGTCAATTAGAAGCTGAGATATGATGTTAATGCCTATTGAGGGGGGGGGGGGGGGGAGGGGGGAGAGGAGTGGAGGGGGGGGGGAACCAGAATCACTTGGAATGCCCTTTAAAAGACTCACTGTTTAAAGACAAACATTTTGATAGGTGTACCATTTCTATCAGTCAATTAGAAGCCGAGATATGATGTTAATGCCAATGGGGGGGGGGGGGGGGGGGGTAGAAGTGGAGGGGGGGGGGGAACCAGAATCACTTGGAATGCCCTTTAAAAAGACTCACTGTTTAAAGACAAATATTTTGATAGGTGTACCATTTCTGTCAGTCAATTAGAAGCTGAGATATGATGATAATGCCTATTGAGGGGGGGGGGGGGGGGAGGGGGGGAAGAGGAGTGGAGGGGGGGGACCAGAATCACTTTGAATACCCTTTAAAAAGACTCACTGTTTAAAGACAAACATTTTGATAGGTGTACCATTTCTATCAGTCAATTAGAAGCTGAGATATGATGATATGCCTATGGGCTGGTTTTGTGTTATTATTTGGACAGGTTTTATGCTTCACAAATTGCTGTCATAGGGGTGTTTTGGATGATTGCAGTTTGCCTCTACATGATTTTTAGCTTCTAAAAAAAAATACATAGCATCTGAGTAATAAGTACAAGCTGTAATATAGATCTTAGACACTTTTAGGCATTCTTGAGATTTTTACAGGAGGGTAAAGTACCCCTTTCAGCTCAATTCGCGAGCTATTTTTAGAATTTTTTCTCTGATTTTGATGTAAAATTCCATTTGTTTCCTTTGACTTATTTTTCTGCTTTTTAGATATTTGTTTCTTCAAAGTAGCATAAAACAATATAAAACTAGTTTCAGCACTGTCAGGTTCATAATAAGCATGAGGGAGATGTCCAAATAAGGCTTTAAATAACGAATTGACATTTTTATCCCATCTGAAAATTTTTAAAGTGGTATATCTCAAAAACTGTCTAAGATAATGATATGAAATTTTGCATGCTTCTTGATCTTGCTACTATCTTTCATTTGAGATAACAAATATCAAATTCTATGACATCTGAAAAAATGAGTGGTCCTACCTACTCCTAGATTTTACTAAAGACATATTTCAGGCACTTTTCTGTGTTGATTCCAAGTTGGTTTTACTTGCTCTAAAAAAGTTATTGCTCAAAAGTGAGACAAGATCTTTTAACTGAGATGGGACATCTGATTGATTTTCTGATGCTACGAGGCACCAGTGTTACTTTTTGCTGGATTTCCTCACATTGTGGTGTCTACTTTAATGAAGAAGTTGACAAGATAGCAAAATGTGGAGCTAAGCATACTGATGGGTCCTGCAGCATAAATGTCCCCTAGTGTATTCATGAGGGCTATAGCATGCTACGAAAGATACTAAAAAGAAACTTTAAAAAAATATAGGTTCTCCCTGAAATGATGATGTAACCCTTTAATTAACCCACTGAGTAGTTCAGAGTCAACTTCAGATGGCAGTTCTTCAATGAAGGTTCTCTCACTTCCACATACAGACTTTATACAGGTGTTGTTTGGAATGCTCCCAGACAGATTCTGATCCCTTGGTGGTGGATGGGGTCCAAGAACTTTAAGGTAAGAAGGCATCTCCGATCCATAAACCTGGCAGCCATAGTCCAGTTTAGGACGCATGGGCGCCCTGTAGATATACAGCAGTGTTCTCCAATCCACTACCCAATCAGTATGGGCAATCAACCACAGGAGGTTCAGGGCTTTCTGACAGGACGTTCTCAGGTCTCAGATGTGATTTCTAAAATGTAGTCTGTGGTCAAAGACAATTCTTAAGAATTTGGCCTAAGACACCACTGGAATAGTAAATGTTCCCGAACGAACCACAGGATCTGGAAAGTGTTCTCTAAAAGTTGTTAGTGAAGTGAATACGCTTCATCTTTGTTGCAGAAAACATGAATGTGTTGTCCTCTGCCCATTCCTGCACCTTGTTCACACAAAGTTTTAGCTGTCTCTGCACTCCCACAAAAGTACTGCCTGTAGCATAGACAGCAAAATCATCCACAAAAAGGGAACATTCCACACCCTGGTGAACCCACTTGAAGATGTTGTTTATGGAAGACCCAACATCAAAGTGTCATGCACTGTTTATAACAATTTTTAAAGTCCTCTTAAACCTGGCTAAGTTTATAAAAACCAGATGAAGCTGATTTAGTTGCAAAATTGATCTTGATTTGTTGAAATCGTATGTATTTATGTCTTGCACATGGATATTTTGACCATTTTTCTTGCTACTAATGTGTGTGTGTGTGTGCCTGCGTGCGTGTGTGTGCGTGTTGCGATGTAGTTACCTGTTTTGGTGGATGATCACTCTGTGGTTAGATGATTGCAATTTCGATTGCTTATGATTATCTTGTTTTGTGTACGCAATTCCATGTACCCAGATAGGTTTTCCAGAAGAATCTCTCTCTCTCTCTCTCTCTCTCTCTCTCTCTCTCTCTCTCTCTCTCTTCTCTCTCTCTCTCTCTCTCTCTCTCTCTCTCTCTCTCTCTCTCTCTCAACATGTATGGTATCCAGTGTTTACCAGGTTTACTTGAATTGTAGCTCCTTTTGTTTGCCCTTGACATAGCTCTGTTGTCCAGTAGTGCAGTTGGTTTACAAGAATCTAACCAACAGTTTTCACAATGTAAGCAAAATATGTTTTGAAGGTTAACACCAATAAGACTAAAGTTACAGATTTTTTTTTCAAACCTGTGGATTTTGGGATAAGAACTAAAAGTGGCAACAGGCCGTCCTTAATATGTACGCACCCAAGGCATATATATATCTGTCTTGATTTTTGTTGTTGTTTGTTTTTCCCCCATGCTGCACATTGATGAGTCTCCTGCCATAATTGATTCTGCATCAGGGCAGACATGTATGTTTTACGGACACTCGTGTATACTTGGGTGCTTGGTGTATGTAGCTGTAGGGTGTACATGTATGCCCTGATATGCATGATTGATCCTGCTGTATGTATATATGTATGTTAGTATAATGTATGTACGTATGTATGTATGTATGTATGTATGTATGTATGTATGTATGTATGTATGTATGTATGTATGTATGTATGTATGTATGTATGTATGTATGTATGTATGTATGTATGTATGTATGTATGTATGTATGTATGTGTGTGCATGTGTGTGTATGTAGGTATGGGTGTATTATGTACTATACCTATGCATATATGCAAAACTTTGGATGTAAACAAGATTATTGGTATTATACTAACCTGTTTGTATGTTTGGTAGTTTTGTTTGTTTTTGTTCCACTTAGTGACCATGTTTCTGTATACAATAACTATAGGATTCAGAAAAGGGGGTTGTTGCTAACGATGATAGTAGTCTTGTTTTGTTCTTATGACTTTCTAGGATGTTTTGGTGTTTTCCTTGTTGTAATTGGTGGTAATAATTTGTGTGCATGTGGGGTGTGTTTCTGAATTGTTTTTTGTACTCTATTTGAAAAATTAAAAAATATGATTAAAAAAAAAGAAGGAAACTTGATAGTAGTATGCCGGAAGTCAATAACGAATGGTTATCTAGGATTTATCTAAGATTAAATCCAATTACACTGACCAAGACTGACTACAAACAGCTAGATATTCTTCCACTCGAAGACAAGTCTACATTTTATTAAGTGTATATGTACATGTACATTATATTCAATGGAAAAGCCCCAAAGAAAATTGTGAAAAATTTTGCTGTCGATAAAAACAGGCCTACTCGCAGACTGTTTATGCTATAAGTCAAGCGCCTTGCTTATTCAGGAAGAACACTATGGAATAATTTACCTCTCTTTTTTAAATCAGCTCCTTTAAAACAAATGTTTCAGAAACTTTTGAAGAACCATCTTTTAGAATTTATGATGCAAATTCCTTACCACCGAAGTTACTTTTACATAGTTTGCTTTGTAAATTGTAATTCTTACACTTGTTGTTCCGTATTTTCATTACTTGTCTGTCTGAATTGAACTCTGTGTTGTACTGTCTTGCTTTTGTTCTTATCTTAAATTTTGAGGTCTTTATTTGCCCAAATATTTTCAATGTTTCTAGCACTGTCTTTCGTAGGCTTTTACAAGTAAATTTTCTTGAGTTGTTATGAGGGGAAGATGCATAATTAATGTGTCTAAACTTAATTTTTTACCCTCAATAAAGATCGTTTTGACTTGACTTGACTTGACTTGACTTGACTTTACACACACACACACACACACACACACACACACACACACACACACACACACACACACCACACACACACACACGCACCCCCCCCCCCCCCCCACACACACACACACACACAGGCATGCACATTATGCACGTGCTTCTCGTAGACCTGTGTAATAAAAAGTAAAAATGGTCATTTTTTGTTGTTTTCAGATGTAACAGTAGCTATGGTAACATGTCATTGAATGAATGAATGATGTGATAGTAGCTATGGTAACATGTCATTGAATGAATGAATGATGTGATAGTAGCTATGGTAACATGTCATTGAATAAATGTGACAGTAGCTGTGGTACCCCGTCAATCAATGAATGATGTGACAGTAGCTAAGGTAACATGTCATTGAATGAATGATGTGACAGTGGCTATGGTACCACGTCAATTAATGAAGGTTGTAACAATAGCTATGGTACCACGTCAATGAATGGTGTGACAGTAGCTATGGTAACACGTCAATGAATTATGTGACAGTACCTATCCTAATACGGCAATAAATTATGTGACAGTAGCTATGGTACTATGGGAAAACTCCTGGCAGAAGAACAAGCGGGCTTTAGACCAAAACGCAGCACAATGGAACAAATTTTCAATCTGAGAATTCTGATAGAGAAGCATCTCCAACACCAAAAAGACTTGTACCACAATTTCATAGACTTTAAAAAGGCCTTTGACAGGGTATGGCATGACGGCCTCTGGCAAGTACTCAGGCACTTCAACATTGACAGCTGTCTAATTGAAGTCATCAAAGCTCTGTACGAGAACGCAGAAAGTGCAGTTTTTATGAATAATCACGTGGGCGATTTCCTCAAGACCACGGTTGGGGTTCGCCAGGGCTGCCTTCTCTCACCTGTACTCTTCAACCTCTTCCTCGAAAACATCATGACAGAGACACTGCAAAACCACCACACTTCCATCTCCATTGGTGGAAGACCCCTTTGCAACCTCAGATTTGCAGATGACATTGACCTCATGGGCAGCAGCAAACAAGAACTGCAAATCCTCACAGACAATTTAACAGATCGAGCGAGCGCATACGGCATGGAGGTCAGTACAGAGAAATCAAAGATCATGGTCAACAGCACGAGTAATGACATCACGGAAATAAAGATGAATGGAGAAACACTAGAAGAGGTGAGCCAATTCAAATACTTAGGCTCCATCCTAACAAAAGATGGCACATCAAACAATGAAGTGAAAGCTCGCATTGCAACAGCAACATCTGCTCTAGTCAGACTCGAGAAGATCATCAGAAGCAACAACATCAGCTTCTGCACCAAATACCACCTTTACAAATCCCTCGTGATATCTATCCTCCTATATGGCTGTGAATCATGGACTCTGACAGCAGAGTTAGAGAGGAGAATCCAAGCATTCGAGAACAAGTGCCACAGAAGACTCCTCAAAATATCATACAAAGAACACAAGACCAATAACTATGTGATAGAAGAAATCAAAAAGCGTGTGGGCCCCCAAGAGCCTTTGCTCTCCACCATAAAGAGGAGAAAGCTGATGTGGTTTGGTCACACCACAAGACACAACACCCTAGCAAAAACCATCCTGCAAGGAACAGTCGAGGGCAAGAGAAGAAGAGGCCGCCAAAAGAAATCATGGGTTGACAACATCAAAGACTGGACCGCCCAACCCCTGCAACACCTCCTACTAGCCACGCAGGATCGTGAAGCATGGAAAAAGATCTCTGTTGCGTCTTCTCTCATGTCCCCCCTACGTCCTTTGGGACATGGGACTGAGTGAGTGAGTGAGCTATGGTACCACGTCAATGAATGATGTGACAGTAGCTATGGTACCACGTCAATCAATGAATGATGTGACAGTAGCTAAGGTACCACGTCAATTAATGAATGATGTGACAGTAGCTATGGTACCACGTCAATGAATGGTGTGACAGTAGCTATGGTAACACTTCAATAACTGGTGTGATAGTAGCAATGGTACCACGTCAATCAATGAATGGTGTGACAGTAGCTATGTGAACACGTCAATGAATGGTGTGACAGTAGCTATGGTACCACGTCAATCAATGAATGGTGTGATAGTTGCTATAGTAACACGCCAATCCGGGAATGATGTGACAGTAACTATGGTAACGCGTCAATGAATAAATGTGACAGTAGCTATGGTACCACGCCAATCAATGATGTGACAGTAGGTAGCTTTGGTGACACGTCAATGAATGATGTGACAGTAGCTATGGTGACATG
>CM060339.1:38926476-38979907 GCA_030674155.1 Stramonita haemastoma | reverse complement strand
CTTCGACATCCGCAAAGGTTGACTGATATTTTCACTGGATTTCACAGTAATGATCTGTCAGTGCCAGCCATGTATAGGCATGTGATATTGAGTGATAAAACAGCAGTGCACCATTCTTTTATTGCTGATTCTCGTTGTGAACATCAGGGATTCAAAAACTGCTACACTTTTACAGGTAAAAAACCATATAGTGTTTTCTGTGATGTGCCCAGTTTGCAAAGTTCCTATGGAGTGACTTGTGAACTCAGGAAGAACAAGACTGAAGACCACTCTCTTTACTCACAAGCCTGTGTCCTTGACCTCTAGACCCTTTCCACTGCCCTCAGGCAGCAGTCTATGACAGTGTGTCCCAGTGGCCATGTGACCTTTACCTTCATAGTATGTGGTTCAAACCTGTATGAAGTCTGTACCTTCAAACACCAGTCCATGTGTAGTTTTTCAGGTAAATCTTCAAGTGCAAATAAACTTTATTCAGCAGTCCACCATGCTGTGTCATTCCCCACATTTCGATGCAGTGAGGACCAATTTACGTTGTCCTACACACTGCTATGTGATTTCATAGCTGACTGTCCAGACAAAAGTGATGAGTCTGCCTGTAGACATCCTGCATGCATCAGTAGTTTTGCCTGTGACAGTGGTCAGTGTGTTTCTTACAACAATGTCTGTGATCAGATGTCCCATTGCCAGGATGAGTCAGATGAAAACAGCTGTGATTATTTCACCCAGTTGGTGGTTATTCACACCTATATTCCAACACCTGTTTTAATCAACTTTGATTCAGAGAGAACCTTTCTATCAGAATATCTTAATTCTAATGACTCCTGTCCTGACAGCCACTACCGCTGTCCTGGTGACTTCACTGACTGTCTGCCTGTCTACACACGCTGCAATGGCATGTATGACTGTCTGGACTTCCAGGATGAAGAAGGATGTGAGGACCTGAGGTGTCCAGGGTTTTTCAGGTGTAGAGTGTCTATGATCTGTATTCATGAAGACCAGCTGTGTGATGGCTGGCCTCACTGCCCCCTGAATGATGATGAGCTACTGTGTGACCAGACCTGTCCTGTAGGCTGTGCCTGTCAAGGTCACACAGTTCTGTGTGTCCAGCCTTTCTCTGCCACACGTTTCCCTCAGATCCGCTATTTGGATGCCACAGGTTCTGGCATGACCCTGTCTGATGCCAATGACCATGCTCACCTGTTTCATTTGATTCTGACCAGGTGCTCATTGACCTTCTTGCCATGTGTACTGTTGCCCAATTTGAGGATTCTAGACATCAGTGACAACCAGCTTCAGAACTTCAATGTGACTTCATTTCTTGGTTTACAAAACCTGTATGTGTTGTCCTTGTCCAACAATCCTCTGACATCAGTTCATGCTGATAAGAGAGCTGGCTTACAGCAGGGCACACTTTCAGTGATAGATCTGTCCCATACATCACTAACAGTGTTTGAAGCACGGTTCTTCTCACTGTTTGTAAGACTGCAGAAGATTAACCTAACCTCTACTTCCATTCACACCATCAGCTCTGATGGATTTCAGCTGATACAACAGTTGACAAAATTACACATGGCAGGAAGTCCTATTGAACATTTCCACCTAACATCTTCAAAGACCTGAGGGACCTGCGCATTATAATCACAGACAACTACAAACTTTGCTGTGAGGAAATGCTTCCCAAGAATGTTCAGTATTTGTCTTGTCATGCTCCAAAAAGGCACTGTCATCCTGCAAGGATTTGTTACAGTCTTGGACATACCGTGGCTTTCTATGGATGATAGCCTGCCTGTCAGTGACTGGTAACGTCTTTTGTTTCTGTGTACGTTTATTTGCAAAGAGTATGAGTTCTACAAGTGGCTTCAGTGTCTTTGTCACCAACCTGACCATATCTGATTTTCTGATGGGAGTCTATATTGTGATCATAGGAATAGCTGATGAGAAGTTCCGTGGCACATATCTCCATTATGATGACTCCTGGAAAAGCAGTGTGGTGTGTAAGGTGGCTGGAGTGTTATCCCTGCTTTCCAGTGAAGTGTCAGCTCTGATCATTTGGGTCATCACACTGGACCGTTTTGTGGCTCTTCATTTTCCATTCAGCTCATTACGGTTTGACAGAATGTCAGCAGCAGTGGCTTGTCTGCTGATCTGGCTTGTTGGCTGGTGTTTGGCCATGGTTCCTCTGCTCCCTGTGACATGGCACTGGAACTTCTATGGTCAGACAGGGATCTGTGTTCCACTGCCAGTGGCACCGAAGGACTTTAAAGGACGATGGTATTCATTCTCAGTTTTGATCATATTCAATTTTGTGTTGTTTTTATTCATTTCTGTAGGACAGGCCCTCATCTACTGGTCCATTCACACCAACAGCATGAAAACCAACACCAGCAAAATGTCACAGGACATGACCATAGCTCGTCGACTGATCACTGTGGCAGTGACAGACTTCATGTGCTGGTTTCCCATTGGTATTTGTGGACTGTTGGCATTGGTGGGTATTACCATCCATGGAGAGGTGAATGTAGCACTGGCCATTTTTGTCCTACCCTTGAATTCTGCAATGAACCCTTTCATGTACACCTTTAACACACTGGCAGAAAAGCGGAAAAAATCTTCTGATGCTAAGCTTATCAAATGGCTGGAATCTCGTGCTGAGATGACTACTAGCCATTGATATATATACTACCCAGATGTGACGCTCCAACACGAAATGAGTCGCTTAGCACATTACCCAACTTTGCGCTAGAAGCCATTAAAGGCAGATGGGGGTCAAGTTGTCAATTTTGAGATTTTGATTGATTATTAAACTATATCTGTTTATCTACCTTATAGTGAAATATCAAGGCATAAGTTTTATTCCTTTTGCTTTTAAATGTGTTTTGGAAATACTAAAGCCCTTATTCTGACAACCTGTTACGAAAATAAACTTGCTCGTTTCTCATTTTGTCACATCCTCCAGTCTACCATTTCAATTTGTTATAACTTTGCACAGAATTGTCCGATTTTCAGTCTGTTCTTTGTATTGTATAGCCCTTTTTTTACAAATTAATAACTAGTCAATAACTTAAAAGTGACCTCAGGTGCAATGCGACTCCGTATGTGGTGGAGCGTCACATATGTTGTTGTGTCCACATGCAATACCACTGCATAATGTGTCTTTGAAATGAATATTCTTTTCTAGTTACAAGCTTTATAAACACACACACACACACACACACACACACACACACACACACACACACACACACACACACACACACACACGCACACACACACACACACACACACACACACACATCCGTTCCCACCCCTCCCCTTTACAGTTTTATTTTGTCTGTTTGGGGTTCTTTTTGCTGTTTTGTTTGTTTGTTTGTTTTTTGTCTATTTTTTGTATATTTCTTAGTGTTTATGTTTCCTCTGGTGGTGTGGGTATTATCATATGGTTTTATTGCGTTTGTCGTTTTTTTCTTTTACTTCCTTCTGATATATAAAGTTTTGGAGATATTGTAATCTGACATAAATTGCTTATTGACATTTATTGGATTCTTTTCTTTAAGTCTTAAATAATAGTATTAGTGACATTGTAACTGATATAAGCTGTTTGTGTGACACCATATGATTTTTTAAAAACTAATTTTAAATGCGTGCATGCGCTTACGTGCATACGTGCTGTGTGAATATATGTATATACGTGTGTGTGTGTGTGTGTGTGTGTGTGTGTGTGTGTGTGTTGTGTGTTGTGTGTGTGTGTGTGTGTAACTTTTGAGTGTTTTTTTTGTTTTTGTTGATAGTGTTATTGCTTGTTTTTTATATGGGCATATTTTTTTTTTTACGCCTGTTGAAATCATGTTAGTTAATTAATGTTGGTGAAACGTTTTTTCTGCTTTTGATTTTTTGTTGTTTTTTTCATTAGATAGATGGCTTGATGAAAAAAAACAAATCAATGCTTACTCAATGTACCATCTGGAAATTGAAGAAAAATAATAATAAAAAAAATAATAAAACATTCTCTCTCTCTCTCTCTCTCTCTCTCTCTCTCTCTCTCTCTCTCTCTCTCTCTCTCTCTCTCTCTCTCTCTCTCTCTCTTCTTCTTCTTCTTCTTCTTCTTCTTCTTCTTCTGTTTCTACCATTAGTTTTAGTGCATAGCCCAGAGTTTATGACCCACTGCTATCAGCATGAGTTCTAAACATCACATATAGCAGGAAGTTATAGACATCACAGATAGCATAGAGTTATAGACATCACAGATAGAGTTTATCAAAGTCAAATATCTATCTTATCTATCCATCCATCCATCCATCCATCCATCTATCCATCCATCCATCCATCCATCCATCTATCTATCTATCTATTTATCTATCTATCTATCTATCTATCTATCTATCTATCTATCTATCTATCTATCTATATAGCTACCTGTCTATCTACCTATCTATCTATCTACCTACCTATCTATCGATGTATGTATGTATGTATGTATGTATGTATGTATGTATGTATCTATCTATCTATCTATCTATCTATCTATCTATCTATCTATCTATCTATCTATCTATCTATCTATCTATCTATCTATCTATCTACCTCTTAGTTTGGCGACCGTGGGGGCACTACTGAAGACTTGACAACCAGTTCCCTCTATTCCTCTTTCTGTTCTGCCTTTCTCAAAATGTCGTTGAGTTCTAGGCCTGTCCATTCGCTGATGTTGTCCTCCCATCTCTTTCTTGGTCTGCTTCTTTTTCTTCCTCCGTGGACAGTGCTTTACAGTGTGGTTTTTGCAAGTCCTTTTATCTTGTTACGTGCCCCGTACCATTTACGTTCACGTTTCTTTACAATTGATAGAAGGTTTTTTGCCTAATAGAACACCTGAACAAGGCCTCTAAAACATAGGGCATGGAAAACAGTGCAGAGAAGACCAAACTAATGACTTATAACACCAAAGGCATCAGCACTGATATCAGGGTCAATGACCAGAAGCTGGAAATTGTTCAAAACTTCAAGTACTTTGGAGCTGTTGTATAAGACAAGGGGTCCAAGCCAAGGGTAGTGTGCAGGATTGTACAGACAACAATAGCACTGTCAAAACTGAACACTATCTGGAAAATTTAAAATATTTCACTCAAGTCCAAGATCAGACTTCTACGCTCCCTTGTCATATCTATATTTCTGTATGCTTGTGAATTGTTGACCCTGACTGCAGATTTGGAGAGAAGAGTACAGGCAGTAATGATGAGATGCTTCCAGAGACTCCTTGGAATCTCCTACAGAGACCACATAAGCAACGAAGGCATACATAACAGAATCCAGCAAACCATTGGTCCCTACAAAAATCTTTTATCAATCGTAAAGAAGCGTAAACAGACAATAAGAGCACTGTCAAAACTGAACACCACCTGGAAAAGCAAAAATATCTCACTCAATTCCAAGATCAGACTTCTATGCTCCCTCGTCATATCCATATTCTTGTATGCCTGTAAATCGTGGATCCTGACTGCAAATTTGGAGAGAATACAAGAGGTAGGGATGAGATGCTTCCGGAGACTCTTTGGGATCTCCTACATCGACCACATAGACAATGAAGACGTGCATAACAGAATCCAGCAAACTATTGAGCCCTGCAAAAATCTTCTAACAATCGTAAAGAAGTGCAAACTTAAATGGTATGGGCATGTCACAAGATCAAAAGGACTTTCAAAAACAATATTGCAGGGCACTTTCCAAGGAGGAAGAAAAAGAGGCAGACCAAGAAAGAGATGGGAGGACAACATCAGCGAATGGACAGGCCTAGAACTCAACAAAATTTTTAGAAAGGCAGAACAGAGAGAGGAATGGAGGGAACTGGTTGTCGAGTCTTCAGGGTGTGCCCCTACAGTCACCAGACTAAAGAATAGGTAGTCTGAGATAGATTTTTAAAAGAAGTCATATTATTACACAATGTTCTCCATGAATAAGCAAGGCTTGACTTTAAGAGATTATTATGGGACTGGGCAAAAACAGTCTGAGGAGGCCTTTTTTATTGACAGCCAATTTTTCCATAATTTTCTTTGGGGCATCATAATAATTATTAGTTTGACAGCTTTTTATGTGGACAGCTTTCATGCTTTACTTTACTTACTTACTCTATCTCATAAGGTAGAAACATAATTTATAAAAGATACAATATGTGAGTGAAGGAACAGTTTTCACGGCTGTAAAGGTTTTCTGCTGATATTTCTTTTATGACTTTTTGGGTGTTATGTTTTGGATTATTTCTCATCTATTTCTCGTACACAGAAACCATGCAAGATGTAGCAGTGGAGCACGTGCCAAGTGAGTCAGTGACTCAAAGTTAGCCGCCAGAGTGAGTCATGTTTCTGAAGAGCAGGAGTGTCCATGATATATTAATTTGTTATAGGCTTATATATTTAATGTGTGATTATTTGTTTTCTCTGTGTGTGCATTATTACAAGAGTTGAACAAGGTAAGATTTACTGTATTTCATCCAATTTGTCTGATTTAAGAAAATTTGGCGTCAAGGTTTCTGTAAGTTGGCAGGGCACTGCCAACAGTGCCAGGCACTATGAGAACTTAGTTTTCTATTGCCTATGCAAGCCCTTTGTTGGTGACAAAGGTCAGTTTACGCTGAGAAAAGGAAAATCTGCCACTTTGTGTGGGCATTTATACAATACGTCTCAGTATGTCAGATGGTGAGAAAGAAGTAGGCATAAGTGCCAAAGTCAGATCGTCAGCATCAGATCTGGAAAGCCTTGGATGCCAAATGGGAACACTGCTTCCAAAATTTAGATGCCAAACTACACATGGTGATGTCAGACCTATCACCTTAAGTTTCCATAGCCATTAAGACCATTAAGCCAAAAGAAAATGAAGATCATGCTGGAGAGAAAAAAGGACCAGACAAAAAAGTAAATGCAATGTCTTGTCCTATGATAGCTCTAAGTGTGATTCCAAAATCAAGGACAAAACAGACAATGACAATGTTTTCTCTGTGACTTTAGACGATGATGATGAGCTGATTAAAGAATCAGATGATGAACTTGATATCAATGAAGACAAAAGCCAAAAAGTTTGGTGTCAATTGCATAATTGGCCAGCAAGCATTTCCAAAAAAAACTGTTACACAAAAAAAGTCAAAAAGCTGTCTGATAAATATTAGCAGCCAGCAAATTGTGAAACATTGTGTGTGCTGACAGTAATCGGGGAGGTATGGAAATTGATGCTGACCAACACCAAGAAGAGGGATCTCTGGTCAGCACACCTACAGCGTCTGGTTAGGCAGGCTATAGGCACAAAGCTATGTGTGCAATTCGCAAGGCACAATGCAAACAAAATCCAAATATTTTGGAAATGCTGGTACCCCAGCTAACTGACTCCATAGTCCTGGCAGACCACGCCTCCCAAGGCCTGTCTCTCAAGAGGTGATGGCAATAAAACCGTGCCAACTATCACTGTGGCAATTTGTAGTGACAGTACTCCCGTTACTGACAATCTCTTTGGAGACAAATTGTTTGCATCTGTTAAAGAGGTCAAGGAGTTGGATCATTTGGGGGCAAGTAGTTTCTAGGCCAAATGGGCCAGGCATTACAATGATCAGTGCCCAAACCATTTTTCTGGCCAGTCTGCCTTTTTAAGGAAGAGGAACAACAACCTAAAGACCAGAAGCACTTTGGTGCCATGAATGTGAAGCAAAATAAACTCAAAGCATAGTTCATTGTCAGTCACAGCCACTGATGGAGAATGAGGTGAATCAGTTTTATATTTAACTCCCTAAATTGCTTGAAGAATTGAAAACAGAGGCAAACTGTTTACTGCTGGCAGGCTAAAATTCTTTCCTTTGTTTGATCAATGGAAATCTTTAACCTCTGACCATGAGATCTTTCAGTTAATCAATGTGGCAAGAATATCATTATTGATCATTTATTCTTTAATATCAAGAATTATGGAATAAGCACTCATGTGTTTTTTACATCTAGTCCCCATGTTTATGAGCTTTTGCAAATCTTGTCATCTGTTCCCACCAGCATACAATGGCCACCTCTTACGAAAAGCGGAACAGGATTTAGCATGTGCACAAGAAGTTCTGCGTGCGTTCACACATGGGGCCTTGGTTTATAGTCTCATCTGAAGGACTTTTGGGGAGAGTAGAGTCAGCACTGATGTTAACTCCACGGCAAAAATCCCCTTGAAGGGGAATCTAACCTGGGTTGCCAAATTGTGAGTGCAATGTTCTAACCACTAGGCTATCCCATACCCCCAAGAATAGAACTTGACTATGAACTTGATTTTACACAAAGTTTCCCACCTCCACCAAGCCTAACAAAAACAAAAATAGGTGGTATTATTAAGGAGATTGAAAAATTAGACCAAAACTAGTGTCATTTATAAGTGTGTGGTTGAGGAAGCACTGCTGTCCATAGAGCCCCTTTTTCGCACTTTTAGTTCCACAGCACTGACAGCTGCTAATAACCCTCTCAACCGCCAGACATTCCTTTCGTGAAAAGGAAAGGAGGCTGGCTGGCCATGTGTGGTATCTCTCAGTGCTCTATTTGTTAAGTAGTATTAAAAACCTGTGCTCAGGGTTGTTTTTCCCCTCTTTATATCGTTCTGTTTCTCTGTTATCTCATAATTTATCCTACAGTGCTGATCTTTCAACATTTTATTTTCACATCCTTTTGCATGTGTATGATGCCAAACATATGGACAGTAATTTAGTGTGTTAAGAGCTATTCCTGAATCAATATTGTGAACAAAACTACGGAAAAACTACCCTGTGCATTAATGTCTACAAAGCTGTTCAGGAAAAATATTAGTGACTTATGGTGATCATGTTGTTACACAGACCTGCAGTGACTTTTTGTCAGGGTTTGAGTGCTCTGTAGTTAATTCTTTTATATCAGTGAATCATCAATAATATGTGAGAGCTGTGTGGCAATAGAGAGGAAGGAGAGCAGATTGAATCATGATGCAAGAGCAGCTCGCAGTTGTTTCATAAAAACTACACAGCACCACAGACACCCATCAGATTAAAAAAAAACTTGAGACATTGCTTGTACTAACGTTAAATGAAAACAATCTAAAAGCACAGAAAAAAGGGAGATGCAGACACTCAAAGTGTGGTGGAGAGGATTAGTAGCAGTTATGCTTTCAGTCACCTATTTTCATCGTATATTAGAGTGTTTGGTAGGACTGAGTGCATTATCAATCTGTTATCTGAGTGCCAGCCAAAGTGCCAAGAAATCCACTCACTGCTTTAGTAGCTGTGGAAGAACAGTACACAGAGCTGTATAAACAGCTCTGTGAAACAGACACTAACTTTGCACTGGCCACTGGCCCAGCAGCAGTCAGTAGCTGACAGATTGTTTACAGTGGAGTACTTAGCACGTGTCTACAGAGGCCAAGTTTAATGTACATGACAAGAAAGGTAGGCAGCACGCATGCTTATAGCTTGTAGTGCATGGCCTTGGTTGTTATTGTTCTACTTTATTTGAATGTTCCAAGACAGGGCAGTTGGAAAATGACAAACTTGACATGAAGGAGTTTATTGCAAATTAATCAGTTTAGTCTAATCTGCCATAGCAGATAGACAGAGAAACTGAACTTATATGTGTTTGAAATCATTATAATCTGCTTTTCATTATCTCTTTAATGATGGGGCTTACCCCTCTTTTCCTGTAAGGCTTCAAATGTCAGTAGTTATTTTGTGCAGGAAGTCAAATCCCCCCTCACAGCCCTGCCTGCAGTAGTTGCTATACAACCCTCCTTTTCCTGCTGTGATATTTATATTTCCCTGCTGCTGGCAGCAGGTCATGAACTCTGAGCCAGGCACTAAAAGTAAGGGTAGGAACAGCAGCGGAAGGCCAATATTTATCACCTATCTTTACTCACCCTATGAAGGATGGCACCACACAATGATCTTGAGTTTAAAACAGTTGAAAAAGATCACATTCCACCAACTCAATAAGGATACTTTACAGTCTGCCCTCAGGCTTATTCCAAAAGATTGTTTCATGGTATGAATAGATTTAAAGGATTCATAGTATCAACAGATTTAAAGGATTCATGTTATCAAAAGATAAAGGATGTTTACTATTCTGCTCCTGTATGGCCAGAACACAGAAAGCTGCTCATGTTCAGCTGAAAATATGAATATTAGGAACTCAATTGTTTGCCAAAATGTATAGCTATGGCACCAAGAAAATTCAGAATAATGTTAAAACCTGTTTTTGCTTGGTTGAGGGAGAAAAGATGTGTTTCATCCTCTTATCTTGATGACTCTGTTGACAGGAAGAAATGAGGTGGAATGCCTATGTAATGTTATGGAGACTGTTGGGCTGTTTTGTTCATTAGGGTTTAGAGTACATCCAGAGAAATCTGTGCTCTGTCCAACCCAGATTATTCAATATCTTGGTGTTATCATTGATTCAAAGAATACGTCGGTTGTTATGAAAAAGATTAGAAAGAAAAATTGAATCTAGGTAGCTTACAGCTGCTGGAGAAGGAACAAGTACCTATCAGGGAAGTGGCTAAGGTAGTAGGCATGATGGTTGCCAGCTTTACAGCTGTAAGATATGGACCGTTGCATTACCATCACTTCGAAGAGAACAAGAAGCTTGTACTCAAGTAAAAGAGAGGAAACTTTGATGTCCTCATGAGTCTTTCTTCCCCAGTAAGAACAGCTGATGTGGTGGATTGAGAATATTGACAGTGCCTCCAACTCTGTGTGCAATCCAGAACCTGAAGTGACCATTACATCAGATGCCAGAAGGAGAGCTGGGGATGTTCATTCCAGGACCACTGCTCTGGAGGTGCATGGCTTCCTGTTGAAGCAGGCTACTACATCAATCATCTTGAACTTAAAGCAATCCTTTTTGCTTTGCAGTGTTTTCAGAAAGACATAGCAGGTAAGGCAATTCGAGTTTTGACAGACAACACTACAGCTGTCACTTGAATTAAACACTTTGGTACCAGCCATTCACCATCATGCAATGACATTACTGCAACTATATGAGAATAGCGTATTGCCAAGAACATGTGGGGGAGAGTGGAGTTAGCACTGATGTTAACTCCAGGAGAAAAATCTCTTCAAACGGGAATCGAACCCAGGTCGTCAAATTGCGAGCACAATGTTCTGACCACTAGGCTATCCCGTCTCCCTCTGTGTGTGTGTGTGTGTGTGTGTGTGTGTGTGTGTGTGTGTGTGTGTGTTGTGTGTGTGTGTGTGTTTTGTGTGTGTGCATGTCTGTGTGTGTGTGCGTGCGTGCGTGTGTGCGCACGCACGCACACACGCACGCACGCGCACACACACACACACAGACTCAGAGAAACAAATGAGCACAGCCATCCACACCAAACTGAACACAGTGACCAGTCAGCCAGGGGTCAGTCAACTCTGTCCTGGTATAGAACACCTGTTCAACCAAAGCAGCAAAAACATGACAATGATGCAGGTCAGTGTGTCAGACTGTGACCATCAGAAAGGTTTGCCAGACTACACAGCCAGGCAGGGAGTGGTGTACGGAGTGTGTAACGATTCCACCAGTTTTTGTAAGATGCTGTTGGAGATAGCACCAGGGATGTATGGCAGTATCAGACTTCAACGACAGTCACTCTGGTGTGATGCTGGTCACTGGGAGACAGCCATATATGAATCCTCTACAGGAACAACTCTGGACATGCAATGTAGTGGTCACCTGGCTGATCTTTATGCAACTTTCAGAGACAGATTTGTGCTATTCTGCACATTAACAGCCCCATGGTTGTGATCCATAAAGGAACAATGGAAGTATATAATTCTGTGGTAAGACATACCTCTCAACATTACGAAAGTGTAACAATACCCTATATTGACATATACACACAGTTCAATGTAGACATCAAAGTGAGTCCACTCACAGTTATCTTGGTGAGTGTGCAGCAGTCTAAAGTCATTCGTATCTGCTCTGAGGAAGTGCCTTTAAACCTGTACTACACAAAGCCAAACACATCTCATCAAAGCGTTGCACAGTTATGCAAGAGCAGCTTGTCACCAGCTTCTGTTGTGGACACCTCCCATCTCCAGCTGGTGTTTCACTTTCTAGCCCTGGAGTCATGTCTATCTCAAACTGTATTTTGCTGGTCTCTCCCAAAATGATAAACCACACAAATTATCCAGTGGTCTGTTCAACTGCTCTGTCAGGCATTACTCTAAATTTGGCCATCACCTGGACTGCAATCTGAAAGTAGAGTGTCAGGATGGACGTGATGAGACAGAACACTGTCCCTTCAGCAGTCCTGCATGTCAGGGGATGCTGGTCTCAGGACACAAATGTTTGAAAATCATGGTTCACACTGAGAAGATTTCTCAACTGTTTTCATCTTTTAAATGCAAAGCAGAGGGAGGGGCATTAGCTTCAATAAAAACAAAGGCAGAGGTTAAAGACTCTCTTCATCTCTTTAGAAAATGGTACAGATTGAAACTGGCTATTGGTTTTACAACAGGCTGGGTAAATACTCCATTTATGTACAGTAAATTTCAAAAATGGTCTGATGACACAATGATCTACAATGCAATCCATGGCAGCCAGTGCTATCAGAAACATCCTTCCCGAAATCGTCATTCAGGTTACTTTAATCCATTGTCCAGTTTCAGGTTCCTGCATATGGCTATGTTACTCCAGATAGCACTCTGTGAGATAACAATTTCAGAATCCAGGCTGATTTCAGCTGCTACACCAGTTTCTTTAAATTCAGTTCAAACTGCTGTTAGAAACACATGGCAGAGTTTGCTGATGTGCACAGATCATCACAACATACAGACGTTGTTGTTGTGTGACCCCATGGTTCACTGCACACACAGAAAATCATCACTGGTGTGTGAATTTACAGCCACTTCTCATTACAGTAACAGCTCTCTGCAGAGGCCTGAGGGGGTACTTGTTGGAAAGCTGACCTATGTCATGTTTGGATGTAGTGATGGAAAAGGGACAGTGCAGTACACACTTGTCTGTGATTTCCGACAGGACTGCCCTGACAACAGTGATGAAGCATTCTGTGAACACCCTGTGCACACTGGTTTTCTCTGCTCCACTGGTCAGTATGTCCTGCATGGTCAGCGCTGCAATGAGTACTCAGACTGTGTGGATGACTCTGATGAAACAGATTGTCAGGAGAAACGGATTGCCTTACTATGTCAGGGTCATTGGAAAAGTCAACAGCATACCACAGCTTTACATCAGCTTAGATGGCACTGGTTACTTTACACACTGTGTGATGGCCAACAAGGAGCTGTGTCCTGACAGTCATTACCTCTGCACTTCAGTACCAGTCCACTGTCTTCCTGTCTACACTCGATGCAATGGATTTTCTGACTGCACTGATGGGGAAGATGAACAGGACTGTGACAGTGTGACCTGTCCTGGCTTGTACCAGTGTCGAGCTTCCACAGTCTGTCTGCATGGAGATCACCTGTGTGATGGCTGGGGTCAGTGTCTACAGCGAGATGATGAACTGATGTGTGACATGATGACCTGTCCTGAAGGATGTCTGTGTGAAGGTCACACTTTCCTGTGTAGTGACCCTTTCCATGCTGAAGCCTTCCCTCTACTGCGATACCTGGATGCCACAGGATCCAGAATGTCACTGGCTGATTTTCCAAACAACAATTATCTTATTTTTCTCAGTTTGTCATATTGTTCTATCACTAATGTCTCAGCAGTTCAACTACACAACTTACAGTACATTGATGTTTCAAACAATTTGATTGAGACTGCAAATCTGGCCATTTTTCTTCAATTACAAAATCTACAATCTCTAACTGTAAAGGAAAACCCACTTATCCACATAATAAACAACAGACGACAGCAGATACACTATATCTTGAGAAGAATTGATTTGTCAAAAACTCCCTTGACATTGCTGAGCAATGTAACATCTGTATATTTACCAGGCATCAAGTATTTGAATCTGTCTTTTTCTGCCATTGAAAGCATTGATATTTTGGGTTTAAAAGTTTTCCTCAACTGATTGAAGTTGACATTCAAAAAACAGTAATAAATAATTTTCCTCTGGATTTATTCAAAGGTTTGGTGCACCTTCACAGGATTGTGTCATCAAACTACAGACTTTGCTGTCCCAGTGTTGTATCTGAACAGTCAAATACAATACAGTGCACAGCACCTTATGTTGTGTTTTCTCCCTGTTCAAAGCTGATATCAAGCAGTGGGCATAAATCTCTGCTTTGGCTGATCAGTGTAGTTGCAACTGCAGGAAATGTGGCCTGCATCCTAGCTTCCTTTGCAGCCAGACAAGTGTTTGGCCAGAAGTGTTCAGTCTATTTCACTCATCTGCAGTTGGCTAACTTGTGTATGGGAGTTCACGTCAGCATCAGTGTGATAGCAGATGACACGTTTGGAGGACAGTATATTCAGCAGGAAAAGACATGGACCAACAGCATCACCTGCAAGATCTCTGGTTTTCTGTCTCTGCTGTCCAGTGTAGTGTCCGTTCTCATCATCTGGTTCATAGTGTTACAGCACGTGGTTTTCTTTTGTTTTCACCACAGTTCATGGACATGGGACAGATCTTCCACTACAGTGGTGTGTGCAGTGATCTGGTGTGTTGGAGCTCTGGTGTCGTTGATACCATTTCTTCCTGGCCTGTCACACTGGGGCCTCTATGGCCAGTCTGGTCTGTGTCGCCTGGCTGTGTTTGATCCCCATCTTCCTCACCAAGCATTCCAATGGTTCACTGTCACTGTCATCGTGCACTTCTTTCTGTCTGTCATGACCGTGGCTGGCCAGTCTGCTGTCTACAGACGATTACCAAAGCACAGGATCATGATGGAGCACACACAGAGGATGTATTATTCCTCAGCATGCCTGGTGGGAACATGGCTGCTACAGATGCTGTGTGCTGGTGGTCCTTTGGACTGGTGGTCATGATGAGGTCACAAGGACACTCTAGTGTCAACACACTCTATGATGTGTTGGCTGTTCACGTGCTACCTCTGAACTCTGCTCTGAACCCTCTTCTGACCCTGTGGAGCTTTGTGTCTCAGCAGCAAATGCAGGAACAAGAAAAAAGATTGCTCACAATACTCAAGTCTCGACTGGGTCAGCAGACAAGGAAAAACACGTAATTAAGCAGTCACAAAAAGAAAGAAAGAAGAGAAAGAAAGAAAAAGAAAGAAAGAAAGAAAAGGAACAAAGAAAAGGAACAAAGAAACAGTTGCACACACACACACACACACACACACACACACACACACACACACCACACACACACACACACACACACACAGAGCAGAGACAGACACCTTATTTTTCAAACAATCCTGGATTTATCAGATGTGGCTTATTCCTCAAAGAGTACAAGTTGTTCCTTGTGCAACAAAGCGCACTGAATACAAAATCTAAACAATTTCAGAACAGGCTTCAGACTTTCATATCTGCCATTCCTCTCTTGGTTATTTCTTCTTTTTTGCAATTGTTTCATGTTCCATCTTCAGTGTTTGACGTCCACAGGCAGCCCATCTATGTCAGGTCACCATGGGCCACCAGTCAGAAAGACCATGCACTGCTGCTAGGTCTTTGTGGTGGTGTTCAATGGTACCTATTCTGGGTTAACACACGCAGGTGTGTTACCGACCACATACTAAGCCTTTCTACTGGTGACAGTAATTGTTCAGTTTATTTATTTATTTTTATTTATTATTTATTTATTTATTTATCGAGGATGTAACACCCCTCACAAAAACGTATTTTTGTGTTTGGTGTTACTAAGCCTAAGTTTAGTAACTCCCTTGTAGCGTTCTCTTGTTTTGGGGAGTGATCTCCCCTTAAAGGCATGTCTATTGGGATCTTCCTGTCAAATCTCATTTCCTGCCTGGGGCCAGTGAGGGAAAGGAGTGTGACTTGGACTCTCTGAGTCTGGATGTTCCCCATTAAGATTTGGTTTCATTTTGTTAACTTTGTTTTTGATCAAACTATCTGTTTAAGCCAATTTCAGCTTAATTCAGAATAGTTTTGGGAAGTTCAGGAAACCTATATGGTTAGTTTGATTTAAGAGGGTTTTAGCCTGTGAATTTACAGTGAGCCCTAAAGAGTTGTTTTGAACAAAGAAAGCATGTGGCAAAATTGAGCAGTCAAGGTCTTTGTTGTAATTTTAATTTTTGGTGGAATATTGTTCAGCTAGTAAAATGCTGGAAATATTCTAGTGTGGTTTTACACTACAGATATTTGTGTGAAGACCTGCATTTTTGTTATATTGATTTTTTATCACTAAGAATTGTGAACTGTTTGTGATGGATCATTTAGTAATTCTTAACAGGTGCAATGACATTGAAATGTCATTGGGGACATTTATTTAAAATAAATTAGTCCTTTTTAATAATGTTTGCACAGTTTCATAGGATGGACCATCATCTGTCCTAAAGTAAATGAAACATGTGTAAGACTAATTACTAAAATTATGAGGTGATTTTAGAGGTTATGTTAGATTGTTTTGAGAATTATTTATTCTCATGAGAATCGCGAACTGGGTAGGGTGAGAGTGCATTTTGTAATTCAGCTTAGTATTGTAAACTAGCTCAGTCATTGATCGTTGTTATGTGAGCATTTGAACTATGCGGTAGGATTGGTTTTGTGGTGATGTTTTTTACATTGTGTGTCCTTTTTATTTCAGGAACATCGTTTTTCCCTTGTCACATTGCCTTCTCTTCACATCATCATTTTATCTCCACCCATATCATTATCTTTTGAATAGTCTTTGCGTTCTGAACTTAGAATTAGATTGATTCTTTGGTCGATTTTGTGTTTTGAGGACTGGACAGATTATCTTTTGTTTTTTCTTAATTGTACTTGCAGTACAATTGGTGATTTGTATTGTTTATGTTGTAGTGTTGTAGGTTGTGTTGTGAAATATATGTGTAAACCCAATTTACTCGGTCTGGAGTCGCATTGAACGGATGTTGTTGTTCATCACATTCCTAGTGTATTCAGTGTGGCTGCTGAGTGAGTTGAGGTACTTAATTTCACTTTACCTACTTCCCCCTCTCTATATTTCCTTTTCCCTATTTTTCTACTATCCTCATTCTATCCCCCCTTTATCACTCCCTGGCCCACAAGTAGTTGAGCCCTACTCCTCTTTAGGGTTACTAAAGAAACTAGGAATTAGTCTAGGACTCTAGATTTCCAGTACTGAATTAGGCAGAACGGGAATTAGAGTGGTGACCTGGGTAATTCCCATGTAGGACCCTCTACAAGGATAATGGGATAAGCACTCTTGTGCTTTTTTACATCCAGTCCCCGTTTGCATGCAGTTTTTGTAAATGTCATCTGTTCCCAACGGCACACAATGGCCTACTCTTAAGAAAAGCGGAACAGGATTTAATGTGTGCTCAAGATGTTCTGCGTGCGTTCACACACGGGCCTCGGTTTATAGTCTCATCCAAAAGACTTACAGGGAGAGTGGAGTCAGCACTGATATTAACTCCAGGAGAAATTGTTATGTAGAGTCAGTTAAGAGTTTGCATAAAGGGTTTTCATAGTTAATTGTAATCATTGGTTGTTTGATTTGCAATTGTATACTCTTTGTGGGTTCCCTATGATTAACTTGGTATCTTGGTATGAGTGATGAAGCAGTTTGGTTTTCTTACATTCGGCTAGACAACAATTGTATCTGCTATATATGCCTTTCATGAGTTATGTACCTGGTTAAATATGTATAGTGTAGTTACCTGAATTTTGTGTTTGTTTCAGGTGTGTTTTCTTTGTATTAGGTCAATAAACTTCTGCAACCATTGCACCCTGCCTTGCACAGAGTTATTGATTGTGCTGAAAGAATTATTCATTGTTGAACCTTGCAATAATTGGAACCACCAACAGCATAGGCAGGAAATGACCTAATAGAAAACAAAAACACACAACCACACACACGATGTCTGAAGGGAACGGAGACCAGTCACGGGTCATGCAGTAGAGGGCACCACCCGAACTTCCCAATTTTTTTCCAGAGAGTCGGCTGATGGACCTGCAGAAGATGTCATCACTGAAGTCACCAGGGTCCTAGGTTCATGCATCATACCAGAGACAGTAGCAATAGGATTTATAATTCGTCATCTGCAAGGATAAAGCCAGAAGGGAGGTCCATAGTCGCCAAGAAAATGACTCACTGGAGAGGGTGTTGAAGATACTAAACAACACCTCTTGTGACAGCTGACCTCTGACAACACTGATGTCAGCCTTCTACAGCAGACATCAGCACCCAGGTCAGTCAGTGCTGGAATATGTGCAGGCTCTCAAGAGCCTGAGAGACCAGACCAACAACTGAGACAAAAAGAGCATCTCTCCTGATCTGCTCCGTGACAGATTCATTGAGGGCCTCATGTCAACACAGCTGAAATGAGAGCTCAGAAGGCTGGTCAGAGAAAGGGATGGAATGACTGTTTTCACAATCAGGGACGAGGCTCTGAGGTGGACCAGAGAAGAAGAGGATCCGATGGAGGAACCATCCCAAAGACCTCAATGTTCCAGCAGCACGTGTCTCCTCTGGCTCCATCTCCACAAGTGGCTGAACTAGGGCGACAAGTGGCCATGTTGACGACCACCGTTGAGGCCCTGCAGACTTCCTTGAGGTCTCTCACTGAGCGCCTTGAGTTTACAAATCTCACAGCACGACCATCTCCTCAGTGAATGCAAACCCCAAAACCAGACAGTAGATGCTTCTACTGTCACAAAGGAGGCTACTTACCATGAAACTGTCTAAAGAGAAAGAAGGGTGAGGAAAAGGCCCAAAACAAGGAGTAGGGAAACTAACTTCCAGTGTTGTGGCCGGCCAAACAGTGGAGGGGGGCACAAAGGCTGGTAAAATCAGTGTAAATGGACAGTGTCAATGGACAATTGTTAGTGTAGAATGGAAGGAAGTTGAAGCTTTAGTAGATACAAGTAGAGAGGTTAGTACATTGCCAGTCTTGATATAGAGAATATTTGAATAAGTTGCCTTTGCAACAGGTAACTTGGTTAAGACTCACTCACTCACTCACTCAGTCCCATGTCCCAAAGGACGTAGAGGGGACATGAGAGAAGACACAACAGAGATCTTTTTCCATGCTTCACGATCCTGTGTGGCTAGTAGGAGGTGTTGTAGGGGTTGGGCGGTCCAGTCTTTGATGTTGTCAACCCATGATTTCTTTTGGCGGCCTCTTCTTCTCTTGCCCTCGACTGTTCCTTGCAGGATGGTTTTTGCTAGGGTGTTGTGTCTTGTAGTGTGACCAAACCACATCAGCTTTTTCCTCTTTATGGTGGAGAGCAAAGGCTCTTGGGGGCCCACACGCTTTTTGATTTCTTCTTTCACATAGTTATTGGTCTTGTGTTCTTTGTATGATATTTTGAGGAGTCTTCTGTGGCACTTGTTCTTGAATGCTTGGATTCTCCTCTCTAACTCTGCTGTCAGAGTCCATGATTCACAGCCATATAGGAGGATAGATATCACGAGGGATTTGTAAAGGTGGTATTTGGTGCAGAAGCTGATGCTGTTGCTTCTGATGATCTTCTCGAGTCTGACTAGAGCAGATGTTGCTGTTGCAATGCGAGCTTTCACTTCATTGTTTGATGTGCCATCTTTTGTTAGGATGGAGCCTAAGTATTTGAATTGGCTCACCTCTTCTAGTGTTTCTCCATTCATCTTTATTTCCGTGATGTCATTACTCGCGCTGTTGACCATGATCTTTGATTTCTCTGTACTGACCTCCATGCCGTATGCACTCGCTCGATCTGTTAAATTGTCTGTGAGAATTTGCAGTTCTTGTTTGCTGCTGCCCATGAGGTCAATGTCATCTGCAAATCTGAGGTTGCAAAGGGGTCTTCCACCAATGGAGATGGAAGTGTGGTGGTTTTGCAGTGTCTCTGTCATGATGTTTTCGAGGAAGAGGTTGAAGAGTACAGGTGAGAGAAGGCAGCCCTGGCGAACCCCAACCGTGGTCTTGAAGAACTCGCCCACGTGATTGTTCATGAAAACTGCACTTTTTGCGTTCTCGTACAGAGCCTTGATGATTTCAATTAGGCAGCTGTCAATGGTTAAGACTAAAAGCAGCAAATGGACTTGACATTCCATATGTAGGGTTGCTGGAAGGGTCTGTGAAAGTGTTTGGCAAGAGTTGTAGAGCCTCTTTTTTAGTTGTTAAGGACTCTGTAGATCCTTCTACCTATTCTAAGAAGTTGAGAACCACAGCTTTTATAGGGATGAATATCTAACAGCAGATTATGTTGTCCTTTGATAAAACTAGTATGCATGCCAGTGTTCCACCTTGTTTACAGCCAGTTATTCATGAAGTTTGTGCTACGCATACCTCGGTGAAGGGAGTGGCAAAGGTCGTAGGGAGAACCAGGATTCCAAGCTGCAATTTCATGGCTGTGAAGGTAAATGGCATAGAAAAGCCATTAAATTAGGAATCTTGTTGCTGAACCATCAGGACATACCTTACTTCCAGATTTGTTAGTTGTTCCCACGTTAGTTGGTGCTGATAACTCCTCTAGGTATGTCAAAGTTGTCAACATGTGTGATGAAGATATCTATCTCCATCCTCAAACCCTGTTGGCACTGCTTCATGCAGTTGAGGAGATAGAGTCTCGGAATTCTTGTCAGTTGGAAGTTACATCTAATGAAATCATTGTCCAGAAAGAGAAGCATTCCGAGACTTCAGAGCCAGACATAGGTGCTGTGTTTGATCTGCCAGATTTTCCCAGTATGGCAGAACAGAAACAGCAAGTGATAGATCTCTTGTCCCGTTATCAGCATGTCATTGCTTCAGATGGTGCTGACATTGGCTTCACGGATAGAGAGTCACACAAGATTTGAACCACATCTGATATTCGAGTTGCTCAATTCCATTGGCCAGTAGCACCTCGTGATTTTTAAGAAGTTAAGGGGCACATCCAAGAGTTGTTGAATAAGATCATTAGGGAAAGCCATAGTTCATAATGCAGCACCCATGGTTGTAGTTTTCAAGAAAAATGGAAAGATGTGCCTCTGTGTTGACTATCAGCGTCTGAATAGTAAGACAGTGAAAGACGCTTACCCCCTGCCTAGGATTCAGGAGAGTTTTGATGCCCTCTCTGGTGCAAAGTTTTTCTCAACTCTTGGTCTAGCTAGTGGGTATCACCAGATTGCAATGGACCAACAGACCAGCCAGAAGACTGCTTTCACCACTCCGTTTGGCCTTATGAATTCACAAGGATGCCTTTGGGGCTATCTGGTACACCTGCCACACTTCAACGCTTTATGAACTCAGCCATGTCAGGCTTTCTGTTTGACTTCTTGTTGGTCTACCTGGATGATCTGATGATATACTCCAAGCTTCCACTTGTCATTTGCAGCATCTTGAAAGAGTTTTGAAGAGATTTGGTGAAACGGGGTTGAAATCAACTTAGGAAAATACCAGTTGTTGCTTGGAAAAATTAATTACCTAGGACACAGCATCTCTGCCCAAGGGGTGAGTTGTCAGTCTGAGAAGACAGGGATAGTTCGGACCTGGCCTGTGTTAAAAAATGTGAGAGAGTTGCGATCCTTTCTGGAGTTTGCTGGTTACTATCACCGCTTTGTGGCAAACAATTCCCAAACAGCAGACCTACTGCATAATCTGGTCAACAAGCGCTCCAAGGGTAAGAATGGGAATTTTGTGTCTATTAGCAATGCATGGCAGGAGAAACATCAGTCAGTTATAGATGAGTTGAATCAGACTTTGACAGAGGCTGAAGTTCTAGAGTTTGCAGAGTTCTCCAAACCTTTCATTCTGGAGGTAGATGCAAGCTCTGAGGGGCTTGGACCGATTCTGAGTCAGAAGCAGGGAGATGGGGCTACTAGGGTGATTGCGTATGCAAGTCGCTATTTGTGTCCAACAGAGAAGAATGAAGCCAACTATAGCAGCTTCAAGCTTGAGATGCTGGCACTAAAGTGGGCAGTGACAGAGAAATTTAGAGGGTACTTGTTAGGATCTCAGTTTGTGGTGTTCACAGACAACAGCCCTCTGGCTCATTTCAAGTCCTCTAAGCTAGGGGCCCTGGAACAAAGATGGGCAGCCCCACTGGCACAGTTTGATTTTGATGTAAGGAATCAGCCAGGTAGGGAGAATCAAGCTGATGCTCTGTAAAGGTTACCTCCCCTGGTTGACATTGGTCTGAATGGTACAAGTATACCTCCTGAGGTAGCAACTGTTCAGGACTCTTGGTGTCAGGTTCTTGAAGTTTCTGACTTGAAGATGGTTTCTAGCAGGCAGACGGAGCTGTTGTCTTCACCGGCATCAAGAGATGTAGCTAGGCTGCAGACAGAAGACCCAAAAGGGGAACAGGTGGTCAATCACTGGCCTAACAAACCACCAGGAAAACTTGGAGGTTTGGAGAGAGCTTTGTCTAAGCAGCATTCCAAGATGCTGATGAAGGATGGAGCTAATGTACCTGAGAATCCAGGATTCTGTTTGGGGAGAGTTAGAGCAACTGGTCCTTCCATCTACTCACCGCCTGGATGTGCTCCATCCTTTGGATGAGACTATAAACCAAGGCCCCGTGTGCAAATACACACAGAACATCTTGTGCACACGTTAAATCCTGTTCTGCTTTTCATCAGAGCAGGCTATTGTGTGCTGGTGGGAACAGATAACAAAATGTACAAAACTGCATAAGCTCTGGGACTGGATCTAAGAAAAAAAAGCACATGAGTGCTTATTCCATTATCCTCGATATAAAAGAATAAAATAAAATAAATAAGTAAATAAATCCTCAACATAAAAGAATAAATAAATGAAATAATAAATAATGACAGAATGGGTCACCAAGGGTTAGATTGCACCCTCAGTCTCATACAACAGAGAGTCTATTGGCCAGGCATGACTGAAGATGTACAACAGTATATAGATAGATGTTCTCGTTGTTTGGTCAACAAGCAGACTGTTGCAAAACCCCCTGCCAGGCATATCCAAACCAGTCGTTCCCTTCAGATCTTAGCAATTGATTTTCCAAGCTGGACATGGCAAGTGATGGCCGGGAAAATGTGTTGGTCGTGACCAATGTTTTACAAAGTTCACAGTGACTGTACCTACAAAGAACCAGTAGGCTAACGGTGTTGTTCAGGTGAGGGAGTGGTTCAGTTGCTATGGGGTGCCAGAGGGAATCCATAGTGATCAAGGGAGCGACTTTGAGTCTGCTCTAGTTCGCTCTCTCTGTGAGATGTATGGCATTCGTAAACAAGGACTACCCTATACCATCCACAGGGTAATGGACAGTGTGAGCAGTTCAACTGCACACTTCATGGTCTCTTGCGGACACTGTCAGCTCAACAAAAAAAAAATGGCCTTTGCACCTACAAGAGCTGGTACAAGCCTACAATAATACCCCTCATTCTGTCACTGGATTATCACCCCACTGTCTCCTGTTTGGGCAAGATCCACATCTGCCAGTGGATATTTTTTTAGGACGGGGGACAGTCTCAGCCTTTTGTGCCAAAGACTGGGTCCGTCAACATCGTGCAAGACTTTTGGAGACACACTCAAAAGTGCAGAGTTACTACCTCAAGGTAGCTGAGGGCTGCTCAATAGAACAACCAAAATAACTTACAGGCAGTATGTGAACACTCTGTAGGTGCTAAGCATTGTTATGTTATACCTAGGTTAGTCTGATTTCTAATGCAGAATTCAATGGCATAGAAATTAACTCCCTGGCGTGACTACAAAAATAGGACATTGAAGGCAAGTTAATATCTAGGCATCCACAAGAAAACATGTGTATGATAAGGGTCTAACACAACTGTGTGAGTTGTGAGTGAAACATTTTTTTTATAGTTGTTGCTAGTTTTATCAAGGTAAAAGCAGATTTGACAAACAAATTTTATTTGTGTATACAAACTGGATTTAATTATTGATTTAGTTCCATGAAAGTGTGTGTAGTTGTTTAACACATGGAAGTTGGCTAAAATCATAAGACTTTGACTGATTAACTGTGTGATCTTGGAACTTATTCTCTAGCTGGATGTTGATTGTAAAAGGGGTATTTCATGAGTAACCAGTCAATAGTTGATGTATGTAAATAAATCCCACTGATTACAGGTAAAGTCATGTGGACTAGTAAAAAAGTTATTGGAAAAACTACTGTAGCATAATTTAATTGGAATAGACGACTCTCAGAGTTTGTTAGAGACTGAAGGTAATCTGGTTTTGTCTATTGTGTTATAGTAACACTAGATCAGTGAAAGGGGCAAACTGCCCCTCTAAGCAATTTAGTTTGCATGTGTTGGTGAGTATGATTAGTCATTTGTGTTAAAAATGGTTGTGTGATTTCTTTCATTTATGTTCTGTTTGTTTATCTTTGTATCTGCATCTTGGGTGCTACAATATCCATGGGGTTGATAGGCTCTGATGTTGTGAAAGATCTTCATATAGACTAAGTTCTGTGGACACTATTAAGGTAGAGTTGGTTGATAGTACTGCGTAAAGGGTTTTCCTAGTTAATTGTAATCATTGGGTGTTTGGCTTACCACTGTATACTCTCTATCGGTTGCCTATGATTAACTTGGTATCTTGGTATGAGTGATGAAAGCAGTTTGGTTTTCTTACATTCGGTTAGACGACAACTGTATCTGTTATGTGTGCCTTTCATGAGTTATGTACCTGGTTAAATATGGATAGAGTAGTTACCTGAATTTTGTGTTTGCTTCAGGTGTGTTTTCTTTGTATTAGGTCAATAAACTTCTGCAGCCATTGCACCCTGCCTTGCACAGAGTTATTGATTGTGCTGCAAGAATTATTCATTGTTGAACCTTGCAAACATATATAATAGGAGAAATGAGCCAATAACTGAAGAAGACATCAACAGCATGGATCAGGCTATATGGGAAAACGTAAACAATAACAAAACATAAACAATAATATAATCGTCGATTTCTCGGTCTGTGTAGAAGGGAAACAACTCCTTACAGCTCCGTATTTTCTAGTAGGGAGCAGTTATTTTTCGTAGTTTGTTGAGGTTATCATAATGGTTTATTCTTGCATGATTGTATTGTTCTTCATGTTTTGCTCTTCGTTTGGGTTTTTTTTGTTTGTTTCAATATTTTCTGTTGTTTTTTCCTTTATCCTGATCCATGCTGTTGATGCCTTGTTCAGTTATTGGCTCATTTGTCCTATCATCTATGGTAACTTTTTTGTTGCTCTTTCTCTGTTATCACTTAAAATGCCTGTACACTTCCTGAAAGTACATGAGTAATTTGCCATCTATGATATTATAGAGTGCATCGACCATAACAGTTAATAACCAGGTCTAAATCTTTTTCACCATTGTTGTCTTTTGCGTATAAATTTGTGTTTTGCCCTTCCTTTTTATACCCATTATTTATTTGCTAATGTGTGTCCTTTTTGTTTCTCTATAGTTCAAAGGAGTTAAAGGGAAGAAACCATTGCGAATTGTGAATTCTCACTCTTCACGTTTTCAGTATTGCGCGCACGCGCGCGCGCGCGGTGTGTGTGTGTGTGTGTGTGTGTGTGTGTGTGTGTGTGTGTGTGTGTGTGTGTGTGTGTGTGTGTGTGTGTGTGTGTGTGTGTGTGTGTGTGTGTGTGTGTGTGTGTGTGTGTGTGTGTGTGTGTGTGTGTGTGTGTTTCTTTAATTCAACGTCTTTTCACTATGTGATATTAGATTAAAGAAAACAGGTATGGAGACGTGACGGCGGAAAGTTAGAGAGAGAGAGAGAGAGAGAGAGAGAGAGAGAGAGAGAGAGAGAGAGAGAGAGAGAGAGAGAGAGAGAGAGAGAGAGAGTGTGTGTGTGTGTGTGTGTGTGTGTGTGTGTGTGTGTGTGTGTGTGTGTGTGTGTGTGTGTGTGTGTGTGTGGTGTGTGTGTGGTGTGTGTGTGTGTGTGTGTGTTGTGTGTGTGTGTGTGTGTGTGTGTGTGTGTGTGTGTGTGTGTGTGTGTGTGTGTGTGTATCAAAGTCAAAGTCAAACTTTTATTTCCAGATGGTACATTGAGTAAGCAGTGCAATTGCTTTTTTCATCAAGCCATCAATCTGTGTGGTGTGGTGTGTGTGTGTGTGTGTGTGTGTGTGTGTGTGTGTGTGTGTGTGTGTGTGGCGCGGCGCGCGCGCGTCGTGCGTGCGTGTGTTTCGTGCGTACGGGTGTGCGTGCGTGCGTGCGTGTGCGCGCGCGCGCGTTCGTTCGTGTGTGTGTGTGTGTGTGTGTGTGTGTGTGTGTGTGTGGTGTGTGTGGTGTGTGTGGAGTGTGTGTACACGCGCGCAAAGGCTGTGTTGTATGATAATACTAATTGCTCAACATCGAAATGACAGAACTAACAGGGAAAAAAACTGGTATGGAGACGTAACGGCGGAAAGCTTGAGAAGAGAGAGAGAGAGAGAGAGAGAGAGGAGAGAGAGAGAGAGAGAGAGAGAGAGAGAGAGAGGTGTGTGTGGTGTGTGTGTGTGTGTGTGTGTGTGTGTGTGTGTGTGTGTGTGCGTGCGTGCGTGAATTGTGTGTGTGTGTGTGTGTGTGTGTGTGTGTGTGTGTGTGTGTGTGTGTGTGTGTGTGTGTGTGTGTGTGTGTAAAAAAAAACTCGATATAAAAGAATAAAATAAAATAAAATAAAAATTAATAAAATTAATAAATGAAAAATAATAAATAAATAAATAAATAAAATAAACTGTTCTATCAACAGATAAGAATAAACGAACAACCCAACAATGAAATACAAACTCCCCAAATCTATTATCTAACCAGTCATTATAAAAACTTAAATACGGGGCTAGGCCTATGTAGGCCTACAAGAAATTGAGCGATTTCAATCAAAAGAAACTGATCTGATTTCAGTTCCTGCAACGTTTCTTGAGAATGTTTCGAATCTTGAAAATGGTTCGGAAGAAACTAAAACATTTGATGACGGCTGATTAAAATAGGACTCAAACTGAACGTTTGGCTACAAAAACGTGTTATATTTTTGCAACATTTTGTCTTAAGAGCATCAATTCAGAATCAGAATATGATACTGAAATTTACCATAGGACAGTAGTTAGAAGGATGTGACAGCAGCTGTCTTGTGAACCATGTAAGGGGTTCAATGTTTTCCCCAGATATTGGACACATACGATTGTCGTTAAGAAGTCACGCCTATAATGATTGTAACAAATTACAAACCTTTTTTTTTTTTTTTTTTTTACTGAGGGAAGGATGTTTACTAATACTAATTTGGGAGTTGCTTCTATTTCTGAGCTTCAAACTTGGCTGATTTATCCACTAAGCCATTACCCCATTAAGCACAGTGGGAAGGTACCCAACAAAAAGTTGACATCTGTTCCTTTTTATTCACAAATAATGAATTTAATGACTAGCTTCAATGAACAGGTCAGATCGTATTTCCAAATTAAAGACTCTAGAACTTGTTTTTTATATGATAACTTTGAGTTTTGAAAAAAAAAGTACAACTTTGAAAATAACTCTTGGAAGATTTATCAAAAGAATCTACAGCTTTTAAAATGGCAAAAAGTTCTTCGGTAATTACCCTCAATTGGTCACCCAGAAAATATAATTTTCCGACTTTAAGAGCTGGAATTACAAAGGCAGCACCTACATTTTAATTTTCTATCATAGAACCACCTGTTTATATATCCATGAAGGAAATCATAATATTCATTATCAATGTGTGATCTAACCCAAGTTGTTAAAATATTGACGATTTTACGTCCTTCTTTATCCTATTAATAAAGATAAGTTTTGAGCTAGATCTATACCCTTTTGATCTAGATCTATAATACCAACAAGCTAAAGAAACCCTACCCGAATCTGACCTCAGGCCTACTATTTCAGGAATGGACAGTGTCATCATTGTCCTATTAGATCAGGCCTCTTCTCTGGAAGTTAAAGTTTAAGTCTGTCCCGAGCCTAAGGCTCATCAGGCCGGTGCTTATCCCGGTTTCTGTGGTGTTCAGCGACTGAGAGTCATAGACTCCCCCCTGGATAGGACGCCAGTCTATCGCAGGGTTAACCCCCAACACAAGGTTGGTACCCCTTTTACACCTGGGTGGGGTGAGAAAATAGCCCTAAAGTGCCTTTTCCAAGGGCACAAGGCCATAGCCGAAAGCTGGGATCGAACCCGCAACCTTTAGATTACGTGTCCAACGCCCTAACCACTAGACTACAGCGGCGGCTCTTCTGTGGAAGAGATGCTGACTGAACACAGAGAGCCACCCAGATCTGCACAGACAGGGACAACGATCAAGCTGCAAAAAAGGTCAGTGTCGTCCATGACAGTCAAACACAGACAGACAAAACAGACAGCATTCCCACCTTTGCTGATGTGCTCAGGAGAAGAAAGTTATGAACCTCCTCCCAAATTAGTCTTTTCTTGTGGAGTAGAGAGTCCAGTGCTCGCAATTTCTGACTTTTTTTTTTCCTGTAGTTTTTGTCGGCTTTGTCGATTTTCCAGGCAGACAAGTCCAACACTCCAACACTCTGCAAACTATCAGTTGGCTTTCTTCTCGCCATCTTGATGACGTGTGAGTGTGTGAAGAATGAGAATCAGAGAATCAGAATCAGAAAACTTTATTGCCATTAAGTCAGAACGAGACTTATTTGACACCAAACGTAAACGTATTTAACATTCTTAAAAGATGTAGATTCTTATATATGTAATGTATCTATGTTCTTGCTCTTCTGGAAAAAGAATCATGCACATATTTAATCATATCTAGCAGACAGTCCTCGTTGTTGAAAACCTTACTCAGATTCTTGTAGTTATTCATATTATTCATTTCCTTAATATTGACATTAGATAGAAATTTTTTTCTTAAATCATCATATAATGTACAAACATCAAGTAAGTGATACTCGTCTTCTATTTTGTTACACCATTTGCATTTTCTTTCTTCTTTTGGTATATTCATATATCTCCCTTGTTCTATCATTAAATCATGGGAGCTGGTGCGAAATCTGCTGAATAGGCGCCTATAATTTTCATTCCTGCATATCAAAAGATACGGCTCCAATCTGTAAACATGTGAAACAGAGTTGTAAAAATTCAGCTTAGAAAATAACTTTTTTTGTTGATTCCAAAACAGTCTGTATAATTCTTCAAGTTTTGTTTTTATAGCATAGCATAATCTTTTCATATTTAATGTACTATGGTTATTCCACACATGCTTGAATCCAATCTTATGAATTATTGTTTTGATTATATAAATCCAGTGATCTTTTTCATTGTTTTGGTGCATTTCATTATATAACAATTTCAAATAGCTATTTTCTTTTGAATCTATTATGTGAATCCAAAAATTGATTAAATGACTAATAACTTTTAACGTTAATGGGTATCTGCCTAAGTCTCCGAAAACTGGCAAGACCATTGTTTTTTTGTGAACTCCTAATATCTGTCTGCAAAATTTTGCGTGGATGCTTTCAAAAGGAAACTGACTGGTTAAGCACATTTTAAATAAATCATCTATTTTGAAGTTATCTTTTACATTACAACCATAAGGAAACCATATTTCACTTCCATACGTTAAAATAGGCATTATTAGGGCATCAAACAACTGCATAACAATATTTATTTTTAGTACACCTCCTTGTAGAGCTCTTTTCAGCGAATAAATAGCTTTGTTACTTTGTTTGACTAAGTGTTCCTGGGCCACATCAAACTTTCCTGACTGATGAAAAACTATACCTAGATATTTATACCTATCTGTAGTTTCAATTAGGTTTTGTCCACATTTAAAATGAATAGGAATTTTAGGTACAGATTTTGTGAAAATTATAACTTTGGTTTTTTTCTTTGTTTACTTGGAGTCCCCATTTTAGACAATACTCATGTAATTTATCCAGTTTTGATTGGAGACCTGATTTTGTATTTGATAACAATATAAGATCATCTGCATACATTAAACCTGAGACTACATCATTTTTCGTTATATATGGAGAATCAATCATTCCTATATGTTGAAAGATATCATTAATGTAGATATTAAAGAGTGTGGGACTTAGTGTGTTGCCTTGATGGACCCCAACTTTTACTTCTATTTCTTCAGATAACGTATCTTTTACTTTTGCATATATTGTGGCATCTGTATACATATCTTCAATAAGATTGAGACATTTACCAGTTATTCCAATTGCATGCAGTTTCACCACTAAAGCTTGATGCCAAATGCTATCGAAAGCCTTCTGAAAATCCACAAAACAAGAATACAACCTTTTATCTTTTGTTTTGCATATGTTATCAACTAGTTTACTTAAAATGAAAATATTGTCTGAAGTTCTACATTTCTTTCGAAATCCAGCTTGTTCTTTGGCAAGTTTGTTATTTTCTTCTAGATAGTTGCATATTCTATTGTTCAGTATCTGGCAAAATAATTTATCGAAAGTGTTTGTCAATGTGATTCCTCTGTAGTTTTCAGGCTTTAGGGGGCATCCACCTTTGTGAATAGGAATATTGATGCCTACTTTCCATTCATGTGGATACAACCCTGTATCAAGAACAACATTAAAAAGTAACTCCAGTATACCTAGTATATCTGGGGTGATGGATTTGATCATTTCATTTAATATACCATCCTTGCCTGGAGATTTTTTGTTTTTTAAAGTTTTTATTCCTTCGGTGATTTCTTTTCTAGTAAAGGGCCTGTCTAAGTACGGGTTTTCGCGTCTTGTTAGTAGTTCGTACATGTTTTGCACTTGTTCTTTTCTCTTTTGATTGACAGAAGGTTCTTTTCCTATCAGCTTTTTTAAATGTTCCATCCATTTTGTGTTATTGAGGAAATTTGTTTCTCTTGTATTTTTTTCTTCACTTATCCTTAATTGTTGCAGAGTTTTCCATAATACACTAGGATCCTTATCTATTGCGTTATGCAGGTTGGAAACAAGACTGCTTTTGAACGATCTCTTTTTCTCTTTTAAAAGTCTGTTGTATTCTTTTCTCTTTGAAAAATACTTTTGTCTAAGAGCAACTTTGAATGGATATCGATTGATGGCGTTAAGTAAAGATTTTATTTCTTTTTTCGTTTCTGCACAATGTCCATCAAACCACTTTTTACTGTTTTTCTTTTTTATTAAAATGTTTCGTTTTTTAAGTTTCAAACTGAATCTTGCTGCATCAGTGAAAATTACCGACAAATTTTCAGCACACTCATTTAATGACTTTTGCACACTTTCTGAATCAATATCTTCTTCATTTTGGTTATATGTGTTTAATGTTGTACACATTCTGCGTTTTATATCTTTTATACGTGACTGTACGGTCGACAGTTTAAAAGAGGTTTGAAATCTCTGTTTTGAATTTTCATCCCAGTAAAAACTGGGTGGTAAAGCAATCTTTGTAATTTTCTTATTATCTTTAGTACTACTGTGTCTATTTTTTCTCAGATCATTCCTTTTTAACACTTTATAGTTATCTATTCTTGGTATTGAAATGTCTAAATGGACTGGACAGTGATCAGAGTACTCTGTTAATTGATCGACTTTCATATGGCGCACTTCCTTTTGGATAGATTTAGAACAAGCAAAATAATCGACAACACTACAAACTTGTGGCTGAAAACATGTGAAATGTCCTTGCAGATCTCCCAGTGTGCGACCATTTAATATCCTCATTTCATAATCAACACATATATTTATAAGTCTTTTACCATTTCTTTGAAATATTTTATCCATAGAGCACCGTTCATAACAGTTATCATAACTGTAATTGAATGGTAACTCATAATAGTTTTGTGGATAGTCCATTTGAATGAAGTCTTCTAAACAACCTGTTCTTGCATTGAAATCACCGCAGAGAATGATAGTATTTTGTTTAGATAGATATGCAACGTCTTGTTCTAGTTTATTCCATATGTTCATTGTGTGACGTTTTCCAAAGGAAGAATATTCAGGTGGGATATACACTCCACCTATACATGTATCACTGTCATAAGGACCATTTAAGATTTGTACCCATGCTATATCACCATTATTTTGAGGCAAAAATTTTACAAATTGACGATACTTTTCCTTTACAAAAATGGAAACACCACCAGAAGCACCTGATGCTTTACTGTTCAGTGGTCTGCAGTAATGTACAGATATATACCCAGGGAGCATTATGCTATCTGTGTCTTTTTTTTCTAAGTGCGTTTCTTGTAAGAAGATTAAATCATAGCGCATTAACATATTTTCTACTTCTACATCCTTAAGTTTATTTGTGTTAATTCCATCAATTTTCCCATGAATACTTCTGATATTCCACGATAAAATTTTCATATTTAAAGTAGATATCGTAATGTTAGTATTTCTTTTTCTTTCTTTCTTTTTTTTGAGGGAGAGATGAACTAGAATGCAACTGATACCTATACAATTCTACCTCTTTTAATCTAATTTTTGTTTACATGTCAAAACATTTTTCATTAACAATTAACATTTTTAAAAGAGGAAATATGACAAGCAAGCAAGCATTAAGAAAAACAACCAATATGCATGCTGTATTACTCTATCGGCAAGAGAAAGCAATATGGAGCACAATACAGTTATCATTCATTCAGACATATTCTTGCTAGAAGCCATCTGCATATTAATACAAAACGGTCTTCATTCCATTCAATAATAAACACAACTTCCAAGGTATTTTCAAATCTAAAAATCCATACAGTGAATAGATCCAAGTCATTTGGGGGGGGGGGGGGGGGGAAGGAGGGGTGAACCACTTGAAAATGACGCCACTGACAAGTTATGTCATAATTACATAAAAATATTAATGACATCATCAGTTACGTAGAATATTTTAGCCAAAAGCTGGAAGAAGGTAGTATGTCTGTTACAGGATCCTTTTTTTTTTTTTTTTTTTTTTTTTTTTTTTCTCCACCCTACTACATTCCCTTGTAAGGAATTATTTATTAAATATTTTATTCCACATTTACATGCGGACTGTGTGTGTGTGTGTGTGTGTGTGTGTGTGTGTGTGTGTGTGTGTGTGTGTGTGTGTGTGTGTGTGTGTTACATTGTTTGCGTGCACATGCTTGGGCATGTGTGTGCATGAGTGTTACAGTAGGGATGGTAGAGCCAATGATGTAGGTGACGGATGAAGGTGGTGGTGGTGACAGTGGGGGGTGTGTGTGTGTGTGTGTGTGTGTGTGTGTGTGTGTGTTTGCGTGAGTGTGTGTGTTTGCGTGCGTGTGTGTGTGTATGTGCGTGCGTGTGTGTGTGTGCGTGGTGTGTGTGTGTGTGTGTGTGTGTGTGTGTGTGTGTGTGTGTGTGTGTGTGTGTATGTATGTTGTGTGTGTGTGTGTGTGTGTGTGTGTGTGTGTGTGTGTGTGTGTGTGTGTGTGTGTGTGTGTTGTTGGATATGTTTTGTGGAGTAAAGGAATGATGGTGGAAGTGTCAGTGATGCAGACGATTGTTCAGTCTGCTGTTTCTGTACTGTCTGTACTGTCTTGGTGGCTCTTCTCGCTGCCTTTGGTTCAGTGCCCAGTTCTGGTCAGCGTCTGTACTCCAGTACTGCCTGGGAACGTACTGGTCACCTCTCCACTGCCAGCGTTGTCGGTGTCCGTGGCGATGGCCGTATCTCCAGTCCGCCCAGTCTGGCCTGTGGGACACTGGCCTCTGCCAGTATCTAGACCTAGAGTCTTTCTCATAGAGGCCATCGTCCCACTCCTCTCCAGGTTGTCGGTCTCCAAGGGGCTGACTAGATCTCCAGTCGTGTCTCCATCTTCCTGAGGCCCCAAGTCTCCAGTCATGTCTCTTTCCGTTGGTAGCGATAGGTGGGCCATGGTTTCTTGTTTGTTCATTTTCTTCCGTGTTCTTTCTTCTGTTGCTGTTGATGTTGTCATAATAGTTTTTTTTTCTATTCTATCTCTCCAAGGTTGTTCCTGTCCCCGGTTCCTATCATTCCAACTTTTTCTTGTTCGTTGATGTTGATTTTGTTTATTGCTCCAAAGAGTTTTGCCGAAGTATTTTGACTCAAAAGCCCAAGGTTTTGAAGTATTGACATGAGTATTGAACATCTCTTGGAATTTTGAAGTTGATCTGTTATTTGAAATTCGTTGAGAGCAGAAATCTGGTTTGAGTTTTGCAGTGTTTCTGTCATATTCAATATACTCGTCACCTTCTTGATAATTCTCTCTTTCAGATTGGTCAGTAATATGTCCATGACATCTGTTTGAAGTCTCGTTTTCTCTTGAGGTCAATGGAAAATAATTTCCAGCTGCAGAGTCCAGCTGCCTTCGCTTTGGTAAGTTAGCAAACTTTGGTCTTGGCTTTCTTTTCCGTGCTTGTTGCCAAAGCAGGCTTTCTAAACAGCGGCCAATTGTACTCGCAAGGATACTGCTACCTCGAGCAGAAGGATGAAATTTGTCCCTGTATAATCTTTTGTAGCCTGGTTGGATATTGTGCTCTACAAAATTGACATTGTCTTCCTGGCCAAGTTCACTGTAGACAATGGCGTTGAAGAGTTTTCTTTTTCTCTCAAGCTGTTGATCTCCACATGGAATTGTCTGGCTGATGATTATTTTGGACTGTGGGAATTTTGTTTTCATTTTGATTATCATTTTTTTCATTTCTTCTGCGGACTCATGGGCGTTTTGCTGTTTCAAGTTGTTAAGTCCACAGTGAATTAAAATAGCATCTGGGGTAGCCTTGGTTTTGTTCATTTCTTCTTCACAGTCTGCCAGGGTGTATGCTTTTCTTTTTCTGGCTGACAGCCCGTAGGAAGCTCCAAGTCTTCTGGGGTCAAGACCATCCATTATAGAGTCATGCATAATGAGTACATATGGCAGACTGTCCTTGTCTGATATAACATCTTCGATCAAATCTTCACAATCGGAATGGGACATCTCGCTCCTGTTTTCATTTCCCACTTCAGTTTGTGGTTCTCTGTTTTCTGCAGTTGTCCCCTCTGGTGTCACAGATCCCATCCCACAGTCTGATGCCGATGTTCTGGTCGAGGTGGGTGAGGATTGGTCTGCACTATCATCTCGATCAGGCAAAAGACTTTGGTCACTAAGGTTCATTTTGTCCTTAGTTGAGGTCGATGGTATTTGTGGTTCTGCTGAATTATCTTCAGATCTGGTTTTGTTTGTAGACGACTTTCTTTGTTTTTTCAAGGTCTTCTTTTGTGTCTTTTTTCGGGGTGTAGAGTTTCTTTGTGGTAACTGATGTGTCTGATTTGTCGAAGCTGAATAATTTAGAAGACTTACTTCTATTTGATCTTTCAACTCTGTATTGGCTGAATACATTTGCTCTGCCAAGAAGTTGACAGATTTTTCTAAATTACAGATCACTTTCTTCATATCTTGAATCTGGGATTCTAATCCCTCTTGTTTTTTGGAATTCTTGTCCAGTGTCAATCGTCTTTCAGGGGACGTCATGGTGGATTTGACGTCATTCATCAGCCCTGCTTCCAGTTCGATTTGTTCGCAGAGGCTTTCGGTGGTGTAAAATGCCTCTGCGCACACCCTGCATGTGTATTTGCGTGATGTTTTTGCAAATACACAAAGTTGGTAAGTTGGCAGGGACGTGCAGGGCCAGTGAATTTTTTTTTGGCATTCACAGCATTTCAGAGAATGGCCCTTCAATTCCATACCGCAGTGACATGCATCGATGGATGTACTCACCAGCATTTCGTCACTTGTAAGTGTTTTTTCATTATCCTTTTCTACACCACTGATTTCACCCTGTGTAGATATTGTTGCTGTGTCATTGTCGTTGTTCGTGTCCATAGCCTGGTCTCCATAAACAACTGGATCCGAGTAGCCGGAGAACGCCATTGCGTCTTTGGCTTTATCGAGGCTCTTATAACTTTTGTGGGCGGCCCAGAGAGAGAGAGAGAGAGAGAGAGAGAGAGAGAGAGAGAGAGAGAGGTGGCTGCAGAATCAGTTGAATATGAATTAATCCACACCTGTTGTGTATATATATGAAATTTAAAAAATCAATACAGATTAAATAAAAAAAAAATTAAGTTCTGGTCTTTAGGAAAGGAGGGATTTTGGGTAGAGATGAGAAATGGTTTTCATGAAATAAAAAGTCAGAAGTTGTAAATGAATATTGCTAGCTGGGGTGTGTCTTCACGAGTTTCAGAATGTTGCTGGGTTTCAAAATAAAAGACAATTTGTGTTAAACAGTTCTGGTCTAGATCTATATACACTTTCGATCTAATTTATAATAATGTTTGGATGCAACAAGATGTTGGGGATGTAAAAGGATTTGTACGTATGTTTAAACAAAGATATTAAGTGGATATGTTCAATCACAAATGACGCTCCACCACATAATGAGACGGAGTGCACATGAGGTCAATTTTTAGCTATTGACATGTCTTTAATGTGCAATAAAGTGGCTATCAAATACAAAAAACAGATTGAAAATCGGACAATTCTGTGCAACATTATTACAAATTGAAATGATAGACTGCAGGATGTGACAAAATGAGAAACCGGCAAGTTTATTTTAGTAACAGGTTGTCAGAATGAGTGCTTTGGTATTTTCAAAACACATTTAAAAGCAAAAGGAATAAAAATCATGCGTTGATATTTCCTTATAAGATAAATAAACATATCTAGTTTAATAATCAATTAAAATCTCAAAATTGACAACTTGACCCCCACCTGCCTTTAAAGGCTCCTAGCGCAAAATTGGGTAATGTGCTAAGCGACTCATTTCGTGGTGGAGCGTCACAAATAGGGTGGGACTATAAGAGATAGAGAGAGTTATGACAACTGTAGATCCCTTAAACGTATTTTTGTAAAAGAGCAATACATAAACTCTACTGATGTCTACTGCTTTCGAGTAGCAATTAACACAAACAAGATTTAATGTGTTACCCCTTGATAATAATGTACATAGATACAAAACAATATCAAATTAAAGAATATATTGCCAAAACAAACATGACTTATAGTGTATTTGCAGCTAAATGGCAACATTACAAACAACTAGTTGATGATAGGTAGATACATTTTGAAGAAACCGGTTTTTTGTTTGTTTGTTTGTTGTTGTTTTTTGTGGGTTTTTTGCATTGTTTTTTATGTAATACTTAGCATCGCTACATTGCTTATTTTGTAAAACAACTGAAAATTCACTTGGGGTATTCTCGAATGTAATCTGTGTACTCTCTTTTATTTTCATGGTTTTTTCTTTTTTTCGACTGTTTGTTTGGTTCTATCTATATTGTTATAGCCATACTCTGAATATATTGCAAATTGTTACTCTATGTCATGCAAACAAATAGTAAAAATCTTTGTGTTTTTTGTTTTGTTTTTGTTTTGTTTGTTTTTTGTTTTTTGTTTTTGTTTTGTTTTTGTTTTTGTTTTGTTGTTGTTGTTTGTTTGTTTGTTTTCTTTCTTTTGGAGAACATTATAACTTGGCTCATTTGCAATGTTCAAATCATTTAGAATGCAATGTACATTTGAATGTTTGAATCACTTAGTAGTATACGATTAATTCAATTGGAAAGTTTTAATAGTTTGGAATGTAGTATATATTTGGTTTATTGCAAATGTTGCTATCATTTGAAATGTAATGTATATTTGGATTATTAAAAAAAAAAAAAAAAAAAAAGAAGTGCCGTGAAATATTTTTTTTAAAAAAGTACATAGATACAGTGAGAATGCTCAAGACAAACTGTCCTTTTGTTAAAACAAAAGTTGAAAACAAAGCACACTTTCTCGTGGAATGTTATATGTAAACAAACTTAAGAGTGAACTTCTTATAAGTAGATCTATCAACGTACCATTGCCAGATCTGCTCAAAGCCTCAATATTAATGAGGAGTACAAACACAGTGTGTCTAGATATATTTTTCTATTAAAAACAGGAAGACAATACTACTTCAAGCTTTATGGTGAAAAACTGCTATGATTTTAATAATAACATAATAATACATGGAATTTATACAGCACTATATCTTGCAAAAACAAATCAAAGCCCTTGCATTCGACCTATACAACACACAAGCAATCAATGACAATAACTTTAGCAAATTCGAATGTACACACGCACGCACGCACGCGCGCGAACACACACACACACACACACACACACACACACACACACACACACACACACACACACACACACACACACACACACACACACACACACTTATAAAGGTTATACACTTTGGCAGATGAAGGGGGTTCAGATGTTGAAAGCAGGTACACATACGAGAGGAAACAGAAGGCGAAAATCTTAGGTTTGAAATAAGTGTGTCTTGAGGTTGGATTTAAAAGTGTCATATGTAGACTTTTGCCGAAGGGAGAGAGGGGGGTCATTCCAGATCGATGGACCAGAAATAGAGAAAGAGCGGCGACCAACGGTAGATAGGTTGAATCTCGGTATTCTTAAGGTATTCTTATTTTCATATAGGCTATACTTCAATCCAATCCAATTATGGTGCTTATAGCCCCGCCGACCACATAGGCCATATCAGGGCTATCGCCTCGTCACATTTTAAAACTCGTATTAAAAGTGTGCAACTATGTACAGTTTAAAACGAGATATAAAACCAACTCAACCATCCTTGCCTGTATCGAGCCCAGGACGGCCCCTGCGTCGTGGGAAAACCCACATCGATCACACTTAAAACGAGATAAAACCAAAAACCGGGTTCCTTAAAACAACCTTGTCCTTAGAGACCAACCATACCACTTTCGCTCATATCAGACGAAAAAAGCCGGATTCTCTCAGAAAGTTAAAAATGGTGTCTGGTGGAACATCCTGAAAGAGGATCTTTAGGGAGTCCGCGGTAAAATGCTTGTGCCCAATATCCTGAACATCCCGACACTCCAGGAGCAGATGCCTGACGGTCACCCGCACGTCGCAAGTCACGCACCACGGGGTTCCCTCGCTTTTCAGCAAGTGAACGTGAGTGATGTGAGAATGACCCGTGTGTATCCTGGTGAGCACTGTCGCCTCCCTTCGGTTTTTGACACCCAGAGGGAAAACCTCTTTCAGGTTGGGACGGATCTGAAAAAGATTGTTGTCCATCTGAGCGTTCCACTCCTCCTGCCAGAGCTATACTTGATGTGCATGATTTCCACAATTTTCCTTAGACATCATCTTTTGTGATTTGCTTATAAATGCTTGACAAAGGGGTCATGATAATGAATTAGAGTTATCTGTGTTTTTGTACTTTGATCAGTAATACATCTGTACTTTTTGTGCTTTTGCTTTGCCAGTGATACTAATAAACCCATTATTCCATCCCAAACCCAAGAAATGTATTGTAGCCCAAGGCCAGTATAGATCAGAGTTCAGAGATCAGAGATTACAGTTCAGAGTTCAGATCTCTCTCTCTCTCTCTCTCTCTCTCTCTCTCTCTCCTCTCTCTCTCTCTCTCTCTCTCTCTCAGGTAGCAAATGGGGCGGACACTGCTATAACATAGTAGATTCCAAGTCCTACTCCTACCTCCACCTGGAGCCACCTGGTTAACGCTAACAGGAGAGAGAGAGAGAGAGAGAGAGAGAGAGAGAGAGAGAGAGAGAGAGAGAGAGAGAGAGAGAGAGAGAGAGACAGACAGACAGACAGACAGACAGACAGACAGACAGACAGACACACACACACACACACACACACACACACACACAAACACACACACACACACAACACACACACACACACACACACACACACACACACACACACACACGCACACACACACACACACACAGAGACCCACAGACACACAGACACACAGACACGCAGACAGACAGACAGACAGACAGACAGACAGACAGACACATAGACAGAGAAAGCTAACATCAGAAGGCAATGTCAAACCACTGATAACAGATTTCTTTGCCAAAAACTCCACATAACAAAATCTAGAGCAGCAGGCAGGGAATTCTACCATGGGTGGTGTATCAAGACTTGATCCCTTGAAAAGCGGAACCAAGGCCCATGTAACACTCAGCTGGTGATCCCTGTGCAGAATATCAATGTTATGTTGGGCATCATTCCATGATGTGGTATGTAACCCCATCATGATGATCACTGTACTGCATGTGTGGTTGAAAAGTTTTTGGATTGTTTGTTTTATCCCTGACCCTCCGGAGTCCCATTGGGAAAGGCTTTTCATTGTCTTAGTTGTGTTTCTCGGCTGGAACTCTCCAGGTTTACTAAGGGTGAGGTTTTGTGTATGCCATAGTTGTTGTTTGTTTGTGGGTTGTTGTTGTTTTTTACCGACCATTAAAGTAGCCGCGTTCTGACTTCGTGGATGGTGTCTTAAGAACCTGTGTTTTGTTTTGTGTTCTTCAAAATGTTGTTATTCGTTCTTCCCGAAACGAGATGGCCTACTCTTTGGAATTGTAGAACGGGTTTTTTTTTTTTTTGCGTGTGTGTAAGATTTTTGCGTGCGTTTGAACACGGGGCCTTGGTCTCATCTGAATAACTTTTGGGAGAGTGGAGCTTCTTGTATTTGACGGTAAACACAGTAAGATGGAGAAATTACACTTCGTTTTTTTATGGTTTGGCTGTTAGAAGGAATAGAAATCATCGTTTCGCCGTAGTTTATTTTTACCCTGAACTTTGTAAGAAAAAAGGCAAAGGATAGTTTCATCGTGCAGTGTCTTCGTATTTTCATTCCTTCTTTCACCCCACATCCGCATCGACAGGCATCATTATGTAAATCATTATTTTAATGAATTCAATATACAGTCACCATCATAATAATCAGTGGTTTAATGAATACATAAACGCCAATAGTCATCATCGTACAAATCAGTATTGTACTGAATATAAACGCCAAAGATCACGGACATGATAATCATCCAGTAGTGTCCTTCACATTGGTATCTGCAGTCACAGTCACACATTTCTGTCCTTCACTCCATGTTAGTAACAACACTCACTCACCGTTATACAAACTGCTCATTCACACCCTGTCAACATCATACTGACTGTCATATAATTTGCTGTTCATACCACACCAACATGACATTGTACTGTCACATAATTCAGTCTTGTACACAATATCAACATTTGAATTCATTGTCATGTAATCTTGTTTTTCTTTTATAATCATAACAACCTTTGCTGTTCTGTGATGCAGATTTTGACATTATATTGCCGTCAACATTGACCTACCAATTCAGTCTGTCTTTCACACAATATACGAAATCAACATTCAGTCGTTTGATTCAGTTTGTCACACCATATGGACGTCAGTATCCACTGTCATATAATCCAATCTTTCACACCATTTTTACGTCAGTATTCACTGTTATATAAACCGATCTTTCACACCATAGTGACGTAAATATTCACTGTAATATAATCCGATCTTTCACACCATATTGACGTTAGCATTCACTGTTATATAAACCAATCTCTCACACCATATTGCCGTCAGTATTGACTGTTATATCAACCGATCTTTCACACCAAATTGACGTAAATATTCACTGTTATGTAATCCGATCTTTCACACCATTTTTACGTCAGTATTGACTGTTATATCAACCGATCTTTCACACCATATTGACGTCAATATTCACTGTTATATTATCCAATTTTTCAGACTATATTGACGTCAATATTGACTTTATATAAACCGATTTTTCACACCGTTTTATCGTCAGGATTCACAGACACATTATTCGGTCTTCCACGCCATATTGTCAACATTCACAGACACATAATCTCCTCTTTCACGCTATATTAACGTCAATATTCATTGTCACATAACTGGAATCTTTCATCCATTATCAACCTCCATGTCCACAATCATGTTGTCCAATATTTCACACCATGTTACCTTCAATATTTATATCATGCAATGCAAATTTCATCTCATGTTACCTTCAATATTCATATCATACAATGCAAATTTCATCTCATCTTATCATCAGCATTCACACTCAAATGCTAATGATTCGTTGTTGTATTAGCCAACCATCACACCAACCATCTTTGTCAAATAACCCAGTCTCAGTCATAACCTATGTCTATGTCAACATGACCTGAAAAAGCCTCGTCTTTAATTAAACACACTTTATTGTTAATTTGTAGTGCAAAATTATCCAATCTTTTCAACCATTTCAACATGACCCTAAGAGTAATCTCATCCAGTCTTTCAGCCCATTTTTACTGTTCTTTTTCTCTGTAAAAAATAAGAGCCTGATTCGCCTATTATTTTTTTTAAAAACCTTTACAGTAATATAACATAGCTTCCTATTCATTTTTTAGCACACAAAAATTTCGTGCTTAAACATCCAAGTCACTGCCATATACTCACCACTGTGTTTGACTCTGAGCATGGCTGCTCTCTTTTTTCACTAATTCATTCTTTTACGATCAGTCATGCGTCAGTATCTCCGAAAATGGACTACCTAAATTAATGGTGGGTAAAGACATATGCAAAATCTCCCAATTGGTAAACCTCAGATCTTCAGCAAGGAACAATAAAAACAAAACGAACAAACAAAACGTCATTCCTCCTCCTGGAATAACCTAGTCCCTTGTTAATGTCAATATGCCCTGAAATAATCTAATCTTTCAACCTTCCAGTTATGACTTTCAGTCTATTTTCAAAATCCTACTCAGTGTACTGCACAATGCACTCAGTCACATCATTTCAGCAACCATGTTCACTTGCTATGTGTGTCATTGTTCACTCTGAAGTGATTCAGTCTCCCCCCCCCCCCCCTCCATTTTTACGTCAATCTTCCATGTACAACATCCACACTGTAACCCCACGTTCACGTCAATTTTCTCTGTACAATTATTCTATACTGTAAACCCATCTTTACGTCCATTTTCTATGTACAAAATCCACACGTAAATCCATGTTCACATCAATTCTCTCTGTACAAAAGTTCATACTGTACACCCCCATTCATATCACTTTTCTCTAAGCAATTCTCTGTAGGCAAAATACGTTCACTTCAAATTTCTCTCTGCAATAATCCATTCTGTAAAACCCACGCTCACGTCAATTTTCTCTCTGCAATGATCCATTCAGTAAACCCACGTTCGCGTCAATTTCTCTGCTGCAATAATCCCGACAGCAACCCACGCCCACTTCAATTTTTCTCTGCAATATCTTCTGTAAAATCCACGTTCACTTCAATTTTCTCTCTGCAATAATCCATCAGCAAACCACGTCCACGTCAATTTTCTCTCTGCAATAATCCATTCTGTAAACCCACGTTCACGTCAATTTTCTCTCTCTGCAATAATCCATTCTGTAAAACCCATGTTCCACGTCAATTTTCTCTCTGCAATAATCCATTACAGCAAACCCACGTCACGTCAATTTTCTCTCTGTAATAATCCATACAGTAAACCCACGTCGCGTCAATTTTCTCTCTGCAATATCCATACGCAAACCCACGTTCGCGTCAATTTTCTGTCTGCAATAATCCATACAGTCAAACCCACGTTCACGTCAATTTTCTCTCTGCAATAATCCATTTTGTAAAACCCACGTTCACGTCAATTTTCTCTCTGCAATAATCCATACAGTAAACCCACGTGCACATCAATTTTCTCTCTGCAATAATCCATACAGTAAAACCCACGTGCACATCAATTTTCTCTCTGCAATAATCCATACAGTAAACTTACGCTCCCATCACTGATCTCCAGCAACACTCCACATTGCGAACCCACGTTTACATCAGTTATCTTTGTACAAGATTCTTATTTTTAAACCCACGTTCACACAAATTTTCTTATACAATATTCTATCTGTAAACTCATTTTCATGCCAATATTAATAAACAGTGTGGTCCTTACATCCATTATCGCTTTGTTTTGTTTAGCACAATAATCGATAGGTGAAACTGTTACAAACCACAGCAATACACTCACACAACAGAGAAAATATAGGGTGTTTTTTTTTTTACACTAGTTGTCGCACAAATCATTTCAATGCACAATCAGTATACATACACTGCAGCAGTTAAGCTATGTAATCTCTCTCTCTCTCTCTCTCTCTCTCTCTCTCTCTCTCTCTCTCTCTCTCTCTCTCTCTCTCTCTCTCTCTCTCTCTCTCTCTCTCTCTCTCTCTCTCTCTCTCTCTCTCTCTCTCTCACACACACACACACACACACACACACACACACACACACACACACACACACACACACACACACACACACACACACACACACACACCTTGGAAGGGAAAAATCACAATTTCTTAAGATGAAAATTTGACTGGAATAGCAAAACCATACCGTTTCCATCAATATATACATGGATTGATTTCACAGCAGCCCAGGGGTTCATCATTCATAAAGCACACCAAAAAAAATTCCCTTCAAATCACCACCACATCAATAACATGGAAGCCTTTTTCAATCTAAACACAAGAAGAAAAGTGACAGGACGGTTAAGACGTTCAACTGCCTAACAAGTAAACAGCAAGGTTCTGGGTTCGATTCCCCAACCTTGCCCTTTCTTCCTAGTTTGACCGGAAAATCGAAGTGAATGTCAATTGTTTCGGAGGGGACTCGAAACCAGTCGGACCCTAGTGTTGACACACTTATGCACACCAAAAGAACCCACGAGAGTTGAAAATCGAAAACGGCATAGACATACCTCCCGACTGTTCTGGGGTGATTGTTCGGTTCATTTCCTAACTGTATCCCCGAAGTTGGAGTGCAGCTACCTTGATGGTGGGAAAATGGTCGAATACGCATAAACTTCGCGATTGGTGAATGTCGAAACTCCAGGCAAGGAGTCAGGGAGGAGGAGGGGAGGATGTAAATGCAGTCCATCCCTTGACACACAGGACAGAACCTTCACACCTTCCGACCACTGGCTGCCTTGCAAGACTCCAGCCATCCACCCCTGATATTTATTGCTGAGGCTTGTCAAGAGTGGAATTCGGCAGAAAAGCAGTATGTGGTCAATACCAACAACAACAACAACAGCAGCAACATTACCAGCAGCAACAACAACAATGCAGACAAACAGGCAGAACCACCAGAGACAATGATCCTGACTTCTCCCTTAAACTCCCTGAGGAGTCACTGGGACACTGCACTGAAATTTTCACGCAGTGTGTGGAGGAAAAAATTTAACCTGGCGGAGCCCATCCCTCTCCAGTTAACAGGACGCATGCTGGGTATGTTCTTGGCATCCGTGCCTCAGGCCATACCTACCTGGCTGCTCCTCTTCTGGCACTGGATGGCATGTGAACGTGTGCGAAAGATGTTTGGCCTACATTGACACTGGGAGCCTCAGATTGTAGCAAGCCCCATCCGAAGAACTTTCACAGAACTGCAGTCAGTACCAGTTTTCTGGTTTCCTTCCACAGCGAGAGATCTGACTTTCAACAAGGGCGAGATTTTGTGTACGCCACCGTTTTGACACACTCAAGACTTAAGAATGTGTCTCAGCTTGAGAAATTGTGAGTGGCATTTTAAAATACAATGACACTGCATGCATTGTTCAACAAAAGAAAAAGCAAAAAGCAACAGATAGCCACGGTTAAGGTAGCCACATTCCGATTCCAGGATGGTGCCTGAACACGAAATCTGTGTGCATGCGGCTTTTTTGCTTACTTTTTCATCAGTTCCTACCGCAACGAAATGGCCTATCTTACGAAAGACAGAACTGTTTTGTTTTTTGTTGTTGTTTTTTTTAACGCGTGCGCAAGATGTACGTTTTCACACGGGGCCTTGGTTCATAGTCTCATCCAAGGACTTTGGGGGAATGTGAAGTCTGTACTGATGTTAGCTCTAGGGAAAATCCCTAATACGGGCGCCTCCGTGAAGAATCAATCCCGGGCCGTCAGATTACGAGCACAACGTTCTAACCACTAGGCCATCCCTACACGACGTTCTGAACTCCAGGCTGTCCCACCTCCCACAGCCGAGACCGTGAAGTCCCCAACAGGTCACTGTCCAACGTATCTGAGGAAAGTAGTGGTCATCTCAGGACAGGCGTCCAATGAAGGAGTTTGCCCAGACGTTAAACCTGGTCAGCTATGGGTGTAAGCAAAGTAGGTCAAGGTGAATCAGCGCCATAACCTTCACGGTGGTCAGGGAGCGCGGTGTCAGAGACCTCAGCTTCTCTAGGGGCCTGCAGCTTTCTCGATCCCCAGTCATTCCTACAGGGCCCTGTCTAAGAAACAAAACTCCAACACTGACAGGAACTACAGCTACCTACACAAAACAAACAAACGTGTAACGCTGCAATGGATCCCTGCCCACTGTGGCATACCTGGCAACCAACAGGCTGACGAACTTGAAAAACAAGGTTCAAAGAAAGTACAGTGCGAAAGCAGCTTCACCGTCTATGGAAAGAAAGCAATCATCAAATCAATGGCCTGACCCAGCTAGAGATAGACGACTACCACCATCTCAAAAGAGGAGAACAAGTCATCTTTCTAAGGCTCTGCACTGGGCACAACAGGCAAAACCACCATATGTCCACAAAGCTGAAACTTGCTCCTTCTCCCCTGTGTGCCTGTGGTAAAGAAAACCAGACTGGCGAGCACATCCTTCAGAGGTGCACGTATACAGCGACTTGAGGAAGAAAGTGTGGCTGATGTAGATGACCCTACAAACCAAGCTGGGGCTCACAAGAGGGGCTGGAAAGAACATGCTATGATTTTTCCCAGATATCTATCTGACGGTGTAAAGCGAACGAGAGAAGATGGGCGGCACCCATCTCCTCTCCCTCGCCTCTTAACCACCCCTGTGCCCTGAAGAAGGCAGGTACCCATTTACAGCTGGGTGAACTGGGGAACTGTATTGAAGACAAGGCTCACCACATCCACTTAGTAACCACGCTCAATGCTGCTGAACCCTAGCGTAGGGAGAGCGAGTTCCCTGCCCTTTGAGCTATCCCAATCAATCCAATCCAATCCTGCTATTTATAGCCCCACCCACCACACAGGCCATATCGGGGGTTGCTAGTATGTATTCTGCGGAGTACCCAAGGCCTGTATATTCAAACACAATGACTTAGAACAGGAGTCGTGCCCTGTTGGTTACAGTGTGTGTTTTTTTCCTTCAAATAAGTTACTTGACTCACGACTATAGTTCGAGATCTGAATGACACCTTATTTTCATTGGTAGTAGTATCATTCTTGTTATCATCATTAATATTCATCTTCTGACATGTCAAGTGAACTTGGACAAGAAGTCGTTCAGACCAAAGTTCCAGAACATGTGCATGAAGGTATGCATGTGTACGCGCACGTACACCACCCCCCCCAACACACACAACACACACACGCACGCACAAACGCACACACACACACAAACGCACGTATGCACGCACGCACGACCACGCACGCACACACACACACAAAGTGAGAGTAACATCGCTCCAACCACCACTCACACACAAACACAACACCACACATCACACACACACACACACACATCAACACCCACCCACCACACACACCCCACACTCCACACATCATATCCCACCAACCTTTCCCACCCCCTTTCTCTCTCTCTCCTCCCTCCTCTCCCACCCCACCCCACACCCCACCCCACCCCCACCCCCCACCCTCTAAACTAAACCCCACGAAGCCTAGGTGTGTGCAAGCAGTCTGCGCCTTCACACTACATGTTCAGCACTTGTCTGTTATAGTTCAGCATGATCAGATCCGACAACAGGCGGTTATGACGCCCTCCTTGCAACCCTGCACCTGTCCCGTACACTTCCGAATTCTCCTGCACCTGTCGGCCCCCTCCCCCTCCCACTCCCCCCTTCACCCCGGAACCACCACCCCCACCACCACTACCTCCACCTCCTCCACCCCCAGACCTCCCTCCTCCCGTTCCCCGGGTGTCGGGGAGAGCGGCAGGGAGGGAGTAGACTTCGCTGTCCTGGCGCGAGGCGGGGCTGTAGACAGAGCTTTCGAGCCCTGGAGACGGTGAGGGGAGGAGTGATGAAATGAGGCAGAGCGTTCCAGGTCCCTGGCTGCCTTGGATGAAGACTTGCCGTGCCTCTTGCGCTGCTGCTGCTGCTGCTGACTGCGGGAGGAGGGAGGAGGGGGCCCGCTGGGGTAGAGGAGGGAGTAGTAAGGGTAGTCTGCAGGGTGGCGGCTCCTGACTCCCTGACTGTCTCTCTTCCCCCGTCTGGGGGATTTGGCCCACCCCGGGTGCGAGCGCCCGTAGCGGGGTTGGAAGCGTACACGCTCTCCGCGTCTCTACCCCGGGTGGCTTTCCCGGGGTGGTGGTGGTGGTGGTGGTGGGGTATCCGTGAGGTCCGAGCCTTCCTCAGGACACAGGTTGAGGTCTGAGGAGTGGAAGGCGCGGGTAGGGGGTGGGGTTGGGGTTGGGGTGGGGGGGTTGTGTCTGTGGCGTCCTGGCCTTTGGCACTGCTGTCTCTCTTCCGCTCTTTCCTTTCACGTTGTTGTTGCTGTTGATGATGATGATGGTGGTGGTGGTGATGATGATGATGATGTCGGGACTTTCTTCCTCCTCCTCCTCCTCCTCCTCCTGCTGCTCCTGAGCTTTTGGCCTTGTGGTGGGGATGCCGTGGGGAATGCCGGGTGGAGCCACCACTCCCACAGCCCTGGGGGGAAGCCGTTTTGGCGTTACCCAGGGGGAGGATCTGAGAGGGGGCGGAAGATCGCGAGTCCTTGAGGCGTGGTTGGGACAGGCAGTGCTCTGGGCTGAAAGGCGGGGAGACCTCTGCTCCTCGCAGTTCGTAGCACGGCACCTCCACGTCACTGCTCTCCTCCCGGCTCTTCTCTCTCCTCCCTTCCTCCCTGCCTCTCTTCCTCTTCCCCCCACAGTCTCTCTCGGCCCTCTCTGGAGCTCCGGCCTGCTGGACAGACTCGTAGTAGCCGCTGCTGTTTTCAGACTCGGACAAATCCGCCATGGTCCCCTCATCCGAATCCTGGTCGGGTCCCCTTCCGGGGTGAGAGAGGGAGTGGACGGGGAGAGAGAGGTGGGGGAGAGGGTGGAGAGGGTGGTGACGCTCTCTCCCGCCTCGGAAGCCCCCTCTCCCCCCACGTGCTCCCCCTCCCCAGAGCCAGGGTCAAGGTCGTGGACGAGTTTCTTCACCTCGCACTCCAGACTTCGCGTCTGCGCCGCCTTGGACAGGAAGTAGTCATAGTTGGCCTGGTCACTCTCGCTGGACGTCGTGCTGACGTCATACTCGAAGCCTGTATCGCTGTTCTCCGCGCGCCGCACGGCAGGGGAGGGTTGGTGTGAAGAGGGGGGTCCTGCACTTCCCCCTCCTCCCCTTCCTCCATCCCTCCACTCCTCAACATCTCTTTCAGCATGTTCTCCACCGCCTCCAGTTCCTGAGGATGCAGAACTCTCCTCCCCATCCTCCTCCTCCTCCTCCTCCTCCCTGGGAGCCCTCATCTCCCTCACGGCCCGGGTCAGTAGTGTGCAGGGTGTGAGAGCAGAGTCTGAGCAGCAAGGCGTCAATGGTGGCGGAGTCCACCTCTGTGCATTCTCCGGGCCTCAGCTGCAGGATCTCCGTGATGGCCGTCTGCTCTGAAGGACTGGGCAGGAACCGGAGACTCGTGGGCGACCTCTGATGACGACCTCCTTCAGCTTGAGCTTGGGGTTGAGGTTGAGGTTGAGGTTGAGGTTGTTGAGGTCCTGGCCTGTGCTCTAAACCTTCCTCCTCCTGCTGCCTTGTTGTAGCGTCCTCTGTGTTCTGGTGATACGGTCTGTGCTCTCCTGTCTGACACGGTCTGTGTTCTCTTGTCTGACGCGGTCTGTGCTCTCCTGTCTGACACGGTCTGTGTTCTCCTGTCTGACGCGGTCTGTGTTCTCCTGTCTGACACGGTCTGTGTTCTCCTGTCTGACACGGTCTGTGTTCTCCTGTCTGACACGGTCTGTGTTCTCCTGTCTGACACGCTCTGTGTTCTCCTGTCTGACGCGGTCTGTGTTGTGGGTGACACGGTCTGTGGAGACCTGTCTAACGCGGTCTGTGCCCAGGACGGCACAGTCTGTGCTACTATGCCCCGCGCAGTCTCTCTCCCCCTGGCAGTCACAGTCTGGGGGAGATCGAGAGCTGGGCACGAAGCCTGGTGGTGACCCATGACCTTCAGCGAGCAAAGGTCGAGGACACTCCGCCGCGCCAGTGTGGGGCTGGGAACCTGCCTCGCGCTTCACACCACCACCACCACCACCACCACCACCACCACCACCACCACCACCACCACCCCATCATCATCATCCCGTGACGCCAACCTCCCTGACTGTTGTTCTCTCGGGCGGTGAGAGTCTGGGTGGTGATGATGGGGGTGGGTGGAAGGAGGAGGAGGAGGGTGGAGGGGCAGTGTGGGCGAGAGTTGTTCTCCCCCCTCGCTGTGATGGTGGTTGTTGTGGTTGTGGTGGTTGGTGGGGACGGTGGGGAGGGGATGGGGGTGGGTAGGGGGAGGGGAGGGGGGTGGTGGGGGTGACGCTGACGCTGATGTTCCTGCCGTCCCTGTCCACCCCGATGCTGAGGGGGGAGGTGGTGCAGGTGTCTGCCGAGGAGGAGGACAAGTCTGCACACACATATATACATACACAATGAATATTGAAATGATATAGAATGATGATGATGATGATGTAATGATAATGATGATAGATGATGATGATGATGATGATGATGATGATGATGATTGAGTGGTGGTGGTGGTGGTGGTGGTGGTGGTGGTGTGTGATGTGATGAATGATATATGATGATATATAATAATAATAATAAAAAATAATAATAATAATATATAATGATGATGATGATGATGATGATGATGATGATGATACTGATGATGATGACAATTTTGTTATTGATTATTATTATTATTATTATATTATTATAAATAATTAAAAAAAAAAAAAAAAAAAAAATAGATAAAAAATATATATAATAATAATAATAATATAATGAATTATAAAATAATAAATAAATAAAAGAAAAAATAAATAATGATAAAGGTTTGCGTTCTTTTTTTTTAACCCGTGTTCAGCTTTCATCAATGAAGGTTGAACACGGATTTAAAACAAGTTAATATAAAACAATAATAAATTCTAAGAGGAAGAAACACCAAGCATAGTATAACAAAAGTCGTAGTACCAGTCTGGTTTGTTATGTTTGTTTTTGGTTTGTCGGCTACATTTATAACAAAAGTCGTAGTACCAGTCTGGTTTGTTTATGTTTGTTTTTGTTTGTCGGCTACATTTTATAACAAAAGTCGTAGTACCAGTCTGGTTTGTTTTGTTTGTTTTTGTTTGTCGGCTACATTTCTGAGTACACCATAGATGGTTTCTTTTTTGATTGGTTACAAACGGTCTGTACACCTAATTTCTTTTATTTATCTAATTCTATCTATCTATCTATCTATCTTCTCTCTCTCTCTCTCTCTCTCATCTCTCTCTCTCTCTCTCTCTCTCTCATCTATCTATCTATCTATCTTCTTCTATCTATCTATCTATCTATCTATCTATCTATCTAATCTATCTATCTATCCTTAGTCTGGCGACCGTGGGGGGCACCCATGAAAACTTGACAACCAGTTCCCTCCATTCCTCTCTCTGTTCTGCCTTTCTCAGAGTTTTGTTGAGTTCTAGGCCTGTCCATTCGCTGATGTTGTCCTCCCATCTCTTCTTGGGGAGAGACAACAACTCAAACGGTCGCATACACTAAACAAGGTGAACCTTGTACCTTCAGCTAGAGAAAAAAAAATCGATTCCACGAGTGTGTGTCCTCTCCCTCTCTTTACTCGGTTGTTTCTGCGTGTTCTCAATGCCAGACTCCATTTTGCTTTCCGACACTAGTACCTCCATGTTGTTGATACTTTCAGATCAAGGTCTTAAAAGCAGACTGCTGTTGAACATGGAATCGCCTGGTGCACAAAGCGAAGCTTTCTCTCCTTAACGGAAACAGAAAATTGCGGTTCCTGATTAAATCTGTCTGTCTGTCTGTCTGTCTGTCTGTCTGTCTGTCTGTCTGTCTGTCTGTCTGTCTATGTCAGTGTGTCTATGCATGTGTTGTTGTTGCTGCTGTTGCCGTTGCTGTTGTTACTGTTGTTGTGTTGTTATTGCTACTGCAGTTGCTGTTGTTATTGCTGTTGTTGCTAATGTTGATATTGCTGTTATTGTTGTTACTGTTACTGTTATTGCTACTACACTTGCTGTTGTTATTGCTGTTGTTGTTACTGTTGATATTGCTGTTACTGTGTTAGTGTTGTTGCTGTTGCTACTGTTTATTGCTGTTACGTCGTCGTCGTCGCTGCTGTCATCGCTGTTGTTGTCACACACGTCACCTACCTCACAGCCGCCAGCAGCCGTGTCAAGTTGATGGCACTCACAGACGCTCGCTCATGTCCACGGCACCGTCGCCGCCCCCAGCGCCACCACCACACAGCAGAGGACTCCCCAACGCGCTGCTGCTGCTGCCGCAACAACTGGGGCTGCTAGCGCTCCGCGTGAGAGGGGAGTCCAACTAGGGACGTGGCGACACCATCCCCACCACCCACCACCACCACCTCCTCCTCCCTCCCCCCTCCTCAACCCTACCAGAGCACAGGCGAACGTTTTGTCCTGAAGAAGAGCAGGTCGCCCACAAGACCTCTGCTGGGGGCTTGTACGGAATTCGGACGGCGTTTCTCGAAGACGTTCTAGAGGGACGACCATGTAAGGACTGATGTCTCCGGGAGAGGAGGCCCAGGACTGGTGGTGGGCATGGAGGGTCTCCTCCCGTCCTTTCTGGACGCCTGCTCTCTGGCCAGGTGGATCCGAAGCTCCCCTTCTGGGGTACAGCGGAAAGGCAGGTCCGGGATTTCTTCGTAGATGTGTAGGGATTTGTCGTCATCGGTCAGGTTGCAGCAGGACGTCATGAGGTCTGCTGGTGTGGAGGCAGATCTCGTTTGTATTCTCCTGCTCCTGCTCCTCCTGCTGCTGTTGCTGCTGCTACTGCCTGTTGTTGTTGCTGTTGTTGTTGTTGTTGTTGTTGTTGCTGTTTGAAGCCGTAGTCGTCCTCCTTGCTGAGCAAGCTGCCTGTGGGCGAGGCAGTGGACTTCCGGTTCTTCTTGCTGCGATCTTTCAGCCAGCGAAACATGGCGGACGTTCCGGGGGGAGCACCAAGGGAAGGAACTCCTTACCGCTGTCCTCCTACTACTACTACTACACTCACCGCTGTCCGCCTCCTCCAACACAGAGGATGGTCTCCCCTTTCATGGCGGAGGAGAGACAGTCATGGCGTGAAAATAACATGTTGACAATGTGACGTAATAGAGGTCCGTTCTGACGTCATGGCGCTGACACGAGTGGAAGCAACGCCATGAAAAGACGGAGATATATATATGTCAGAGTCTATTCTGAATGGTAGACATGGCCGAACTAGTTCGTTGAAAAGAGGCAGGTTTTGTTTGAGAAGTTGGTGACAAGATGATGTTGTGTGATCAGACTGTCAGTCAGTGAATGGATGTTGTGTTATCGGACACCACACTTCGGGAGTCCTGGACTGGCACTTTTCATCTGAAACAGATAAAGAACACATTTTTTTTAAGATGGACATTATTTTTTTACGAAATCATCATCATCATCGTCGTCGTCGTCGTCGTCATCGTCG
>CM060339.1:38913976-38916476 GCA_030674155.1 Stramonita haemastoma | reverse complement strand
CTTCCCACTGGCCATTTCTGGCCTGTTTTCGTACAGAAGGTTGACTGGGGTGTGTAACGTGTGTGGAAGATGTTTGAAGTGCGTTTGTACATGATCTTATGGGCTTTTAGCAGGGTGGAGTCTGTATCCATGTTTTATCATCATTATCATTATTATCATCATCACCACTACCACCACCATCATCATCATAACCATCATCACCGCCATCATCACCATTATCATCATCATTACCACCATCATCATCATAACCATCATCACCGCCACCATCACCACCATCATCACCATTATCATCACCACCATCATCACCACCATCATCACCATCATCATCATAACCATCATCACCCACATTCATCACCATTATCATCAGCATCACCATCATCACCGCTACCACCACCACCATCATCATAACCATCATCACCACCAATCATCACCATCATCATCATAACCATCATCACCACCATCATCACCATTATCATCATCATTATCATCATCATAACCATCATCACCACCATCATCACCATTATCATCACCATCATTATCATCACCATCATCATCATAACCATCATCACCACCATCATCACCATAAACCATCATCACCACCATCATCATCACTATCATCATCATAACCATCATCACCATCACCACCACCATTACCATCACCACCATCATCATAACCATCATCACCACCATCATCATCACCACCACCATCATCATCACCACCACCATCATCACCACCATCATCATCATCACCATCATCATCATCACCATCATCACATCACAATCATCATCATCATCATCCACAAGCCATGGTCCAGCTTTCACACCCCACTTAACTACAGCGGCAACACCTCCTACTAGCCACACAGTATCGTGAAGCATGGAAAAAGATCTCCGTTGCGTCTTCTCTCATGTCCCCCCTACGTCCTTTGGGACATGGGACTGAGCCTGAGTATGGAAATGACGAGAGCTCTGGGCCGTTTATTTTTCATTACGTTGGAAAGCTGACCTCTGCTCTTTCAAGCCCTGTCCACAACAAGGAAGGACGGTGGCAGGATGGTTAAGACGTTCGCCTGCCAATATGTAAACCGCGCGTTTCTGGGTTCGTAACCAGCTCGCCCTTTCTTCCCAGTTTGACGAAAAAATCGAACTGAATGTCAAAGTCATTCGGATGAGACTAGAAACCGAGGCCCCGTGTGCGAACGCACGCAGAACATCTTGCGCACACGTTACAATCCCGTTCCGCCTTTCGGAAGATCAGGCCATCGTGTGCCGGTAGGAGCGGATGACAAAGTTATATATATATATATATATATAATATATATATAATATATAATATATCTATATCTATAACTATAACCAGCATGCACACAGGTGTTGTGTTTAGACACCATCCCTGAGGGGGAAAAAAATAATGGGTAGGCGCTGCATTTGTGGCGACGCACTCTCCCCGGGGAGAGCAGCCCGAATTTCACGCAGAGAAATCTGCTGTGACATAAAGTGGTATAAAATTTTTAAAATATATATAAAATATAAAAAACACTTTGTCATGGCCTGGAATGCCAGAGCTAGTCTTCTGATCTTCACTACAACAGAAGAGCGGCCATCTTTGGTCAAGGTGGAATTATTTATTTATTTTATTTATTTATCTATTTGTTGTATTCTTTTATATCGAGGATGGTGGAATAAGCACTCATGTGCTTTTTTTTCCCCATCCATTCCTCGCCTGTATGCAGTTTTGTAAATATTGTCATCTGTTCCCGCCGGCACGCAATGGCCTACTCTTACGAAAAGCGGAACAGGATTTATCGTGTGCACAAGATGTTCCTACGTGCATTCGCACACGGGGCCTCGGTTTTTTAGTCTCAATCCGAAAGACATTTGGGGGGAAGTGGAGTCAGCACTGATGTTAACTCCAGGGGAAAAATCCCCTCGACCGGGAATGGAACTCGGGTCGTCAAATTGCCAGATGTTGGAGGGTTACAAACGTTGACTCTTGTGGGAAAAGTTCCCTCAGACACCTCAGTGAACATTCGAAAACCCCAATCCTCAGCTGATCAGAACATATCAACAGTGCAACATTCTAACCACTAGGCGATTCCGTGCGCAGGAACCACGATAGGATAACTATATACCATAGCACTGAGTTCAGTTCTTTAACTGTAGTAGGTTTACCCACCCCCACAACACTTACCCCCCCCCTGTCCCCCCCCCCCCCCCCCCCGGGCAAAAGCAAACGAAGACCATCACATAACGTGGACGACTAAAACAAACACCAACACCCCCTCCCCTCTCCAACTGCAGTCCTAATCCCTCCCCTCCCTCCCGCCCCCCTTCGTTTGCTGTTTGTTGTAACAAGGAATGCCTGACAATGGCCCGGTGTTTGCTCGCTAAATGGTCCACCCTCCAAGAGTGGAGTGCCCACCACCCCATGTTTCTGGAGAAGCCCGCTAGAAGGCTAAACCCCCGGGTAGATCATGTATAGGGTTTCCCTATTACTGCC
>CM060339.1:38910395-38913876 GCA_030674155.1 Stramonita haemastoma | reverse complement strand
GGAAGATCAGCCATCGTGTGCCGGTAGGAGCGGATGACAAAGTTATATAATATATATATATATATATATATATATATATATATAATCTATATCTATAACTATAACCAGCATGCACACAGGTGTTGTGTTTAGACACCATCCCTGAGGGGGAAAAAAAATAATGGGTAGGCGCTGCATTTGTGGCGACGCACTCTCCCCGGGGAGAGCAGCCCGAATTTCACGCAGAGAAATCTGCTGTGACATAAAGTGGTATAAAATTTTTAAAATATATAAAAATAAAAAAACACTTTTGTCATGGCCTGGAATGCCAGAGCTAGTCTTCTGATCTTCACTACAACAGAAGAGCGGCCATCTTTGGTCAAGGTGGAATTATTTATTTATTTATTTATTTATCTATTTTGTTGTATTCTTTTATATCGAGGATGGTGGAATAACACTCATGTGCTTTTTTTCCCCATCCATTCCTCGCCTGTATGCAGTTTTGTAAATATTGTCATCTGTTCCCGCCGGCACGCAATGGCCTACTCTTACGAAAAGCGGAACAGGATTTATCGTGTGCACAAGATGTTCTACGTGCATTCGCACACGGGGCCTCGGTTTTTAGTCTCATCCGAAAGACATTTGGGGAGAGTGGAGTCAGCACTGATGTTAACTCCAGGGGAAAAATCCCCTCGACCGGGAATGGAACTCGGGTCGTCAAATTGCCAGATGTTGGAGGGTTACAAACGTTGACTCTTGTGGGAAAAGTTCCCTCAGACACCTCAGTGAACATTCGAACCCGAATCCTCAGCTGATCAGAACATATCAACAGTGCAACATTCTAACCACTAGGCGATTCCGTGCGCAGGAACCACGATAGGTAACTATATACCATAGCACTGAGTTCAGTTCTTTAACTGTAGTAGGTTTACCCACCCCCACAACACTTACCCCCCCCCTGTCCCCCCCCCCCCCCCCCCGGCAAAAGCAAACGAAGACCATCACATAACGTGGACGACTAAAACAAACACCAACAACCCCTCCCCTCTCCAACTGCCAGTCCTAATCCCTCCCCTCCCTCCCGCCCCCCTTCGTTGCTGTTGTTGTAACAAGGAATGCCTGACAATGGCCCGGTGTTTGCTCGCTAAATGGTCCACCCTCCAAGAGTGGAGTGCCACCCCCATGTTTCTGGAGAAGCCCGCTAGAAGGCTACCCCCGGGTAGATCATGTATAGGGTTTCCCCTATTACTGCCTCTCTCTCTCTCTCTCTCTCTCTCTCTCTCTCTCTCTCTCTCTCTCTCTCTCTCTCTCTCTCTCTCTCTCTCTCTCTCCTCTCTCTTCTCTCTCTCTTTTTCTTGTTTTGGAGAGGGGAAAATTGATAGTAGTATGTATACTTTAGATTTTTATATGATGTTTTGTGGTATTATTTTAGCACTGAGTGTATGTGTGTGTGCGTGCGTGCGTGCATGTGTGTGTGTGTGTGTGCGTGTGTGTGTGTGTGTCACTATGACATATGTGTGTATGTGTGTGTGTGTGTGTGTGTGTGTGTGTGTGTGTGTGTGTGTGTGTGTGTGTGTGTGTGTGTGTGTGTGTGTGTGTGTTTCTGTTGTTGGGTTTTTGTTTGGTAAAATAGATTTTGTTCTATGTTTACAAAGACAGATTGTAAAACTAGGCTTTGTCTAAGATCTGTGTCCTTACGCATTTAAGAGCATTCTGTCTGTCTGTCTGTCTGTCTGTCTGTCTGTCTGTCTGTCTGTCTGTCTGTCTGTCTGTCTCTCTCTCTCTCTCTCTCTCTCTCTCTCTCTCTCTCTCTCTCTCTCTCTCCTCTCTCTCTCTCTCTCTCTCTCTCCTCTCTCTCTCTTGTGTACCAATCATTGATTTTTGATGTGTATCTTAGAAAAGGTAAAGGTGTCCAATAACCTATGCGGTCGTTGTGGAGAGACAAGTCAGAGACCTCAGCTTCTCTAGGGGCCAGCATGTTGAGGGCGGCGCCCATCTCCTCTCCCTCGCTGCTTTACCTTCCCTGACCCTAAAAAAAGCAGGTACCCATTGACAGCTGGGTGAATTGGGAAGGGGGGGGGGTTGCTGTACTGAAGCCAAGGAGTGAAAACTGTCACCTGTCCACTTGGTAACCACGCTCAATGCTGCTTAACCTTAGCTTGGGAAAAGGGAGTGCGCCAACCACTGAACCACCCTATCTCCAGTTGAGATGTACACATGCTGTCAGGGGCATATATATATATATATATATATATATATATATATATATATATATATATATATATATATATATATATATGTCTATACATATTATTTGCATATGCTAGCCCTGTCATTTAGATGCACAGAATGCATTATATATTGTCAGTGTATGCCAGTCTTGTCTGTTAGGGAACTATGCTCACAGTAACCACTCTACAACACTAAGCATAATATCATCAGACAATCCAACCTTTAACAAATCAATCCAGCGTATAAACAAAATAATATCATTTCATCATAATTGTGTGAGTGTGTGTGCCATATTCATGGGTGTACACAAGCTTATGAGCTTACCCCTCCCAAAAGATAGTAAACAGTATCGACGCTGACTCACCTTCCACACAAAGAACCAGGATCGGCATATCCACACTGTCTGTAGGCTAACAGCTGACTTCCCCACATCACCACACACCACACACAGTGTCAGAGCTAAGTGCCGTTAGGCTAGTGAGTCAATCTGTAAGTTCTCTCTCTCTCACTCCTGCTCCAGAGCACACTGGCACTTGTAACACAGGAAGCCAACGTAGTCCACGGCCACTCTCCTGTTTCCAAAGTCCAGTAAGGTAGTCTGAAATCGCTCTTCTGTGTTCAGAGTCCTGTATGCAAGGTGCAGGACTATTGACACTCTTCTGTGTGCAGAGTCCAAGTTAGGTAGGTTCGTGTATCACTCTTTTTTCTTCAGAGTCCAGTAAGGTGCCTTGTAACTCTCATCTTGGTAGCTTGTAGTTTTAGTTGTCTTCCCACGGATTTTGGTCCTGAAAAAAAACAAACAAACAATGGTCTGTCAGTAACCAAGATTTCGCTGACGCAAATTCGACCTGACTTCATTTCCGTGACTCCTAGAGAAGTTGTTTTAGTTTAAGGCACTGACTGCACTGAATTGTTGAAGCGGTGTGAGGTAGACATCTTACCTTGCACACTGACTACCTTGTCAACAAAATCAGGTCACACCCTCCTTCCTCCTCTCCACCCCCCCTCCCCCCTCACACCACACACACACACACGCGCGCGCAGGTATACAAACCCGCCGTTATCTATAAACATGTGGCCTTCTCCAAACATGGGGCCGGTCCTTAACAAAGACACCGTCCTCTACAAACACTACAGGGCCTTGTACAATGGCAGTGTTGTCTGACAGTAACATCCACTACAAACAACTGACATCAGACGTGTTCGTTCCCACCCGACTCAAGCTACGATACGATTATTGATAGGATACAAATCCTGTGTGCACAACATA
>CM060339.1:38899351-38902795 GCA_030674155.1 Stramonita haemastoma | reverse complement strand
TGTGTGGTTGTGTGTGTGTGTGTGTGTGTGTGTGTGTGTGTATGTGTGTGTGTGTGTGTGTGTGTGTGTGTGTGTGTGTGTGTGTGTGAGTGCGTGCGTGCGTGCGTGCGTGCGTGCGTGCATGATCTGACTATACCGTATATATTATATATATATATATATATATATATATATATATATATATATATGTATAATATATATATATGTATAATCTATGTATTATATATGTATATATATAATATATATAGATATATTATTTATACATATATACATACACACACGCGCGCGCGCGGACACACACACACACACACACACACACACATACACACACACACACATACACACACACACACACACACACACACACACACACACACACACACACACACACACAACAAGCTGCACTGCACTGCACTGGGTAGACCCCATTCCTTTCCCAATCCCCTACAATCACTACTACTCTCATCAGTCTCACCACTAGTGAGGACCAAGCTTCTTGACAAAACAGGGCACTGCAGCAGTAACAGGAATAAAGCACCAAGCTGTCAGTTTCCCCCACTTTCAGCTCCTCTCAGCTGCTAATTATCCCAGCCCAGCCCAGCCCAGCTGGTGTTAATTATAGCAGGAGCTGACCACCTAATTATGGACTAGGCAAAAAGGAAGAAGTGGCGTGCGAAATTTAGCACTCTTGACTATCTAGGCCTACTGAGTGATGTTGGAGTTGTGCTGCACTGTGCACCCTTGATTTTGTCAACACGGATAGAAAGACTAGGACACGGATCACCTGGATAGATTATGTCTCCAGTGGCCTTGTGGTTAAAGCGTTCAACTCACCATTTGACAGCTCGGGATCGAACCACCAGTGAGACGAGAGAGACGCCCGTAGGAGAGGATTATGTGTGTGCGTGTGTGTGTGTATATTGAATTTGTTAAAACTGTAAATTGTTGTTGATTGTGTGTTGTGTAGGTCGAATGCAAGCGCTTTGATTTGTTTTTACAAGATATAGCGCTATACAAATTCCATGTATTATTACTGTTGTTGTTGTTGTTGTTGTTGTTGTTGTTGTTGTTATTATTATTATTATTATTATTATCATCATCATCATCATCATCATCATCATCATCATCATCATCATCATCATCATTATTATTATTATTATCTCCCTGGGGTCAGCATCAGCACTGACTCCACTGCCCTGACAGTCCTAAGGATGAGGTTACAAACCACATCACCCTGTTGCAAACGCATGCAGAATGTTTTGCGTGCACGTTAAAAACCCCTTTCTGCATTTCGAAAGAATAGGCCACTCGTGATAGTAAGAACAGATCACAAAAGTTATATTATTATTAAAATTAAAAAAAACCACGCCTGCACAGTGGTGGTGTGGTTTAGATATCATCCCCCGAAGTTGGAGTGCGGTCACCTTAATGGTGGGCAAAAAACCCCAGTCGTTTTTGAAAATAATCTCACAATTTGTAAACCTCGGAGCTGTAACCGAGGAACAGGAAAAAACATCATTGCAGCGAAAACATTCACGAACCAAGTCCAGATTATAAAACAATATTTGGGTTGAAAGCGGGTCTGTTATAGACTAAGCCCCACAACACAACGCTATCGCTGAAGTTAACATCAGTGCTGACTCCACTTCCCCCAAAAGTCTTTTGGGATGAGACTATAAACCGAGACCCCGTGTGCGAACGCACGCAGAACATCTTACACACATGTTAAATCCTGTTCCGCTTTTCGTAAGAGTAGGCCATTGTGTGCCGGTGGGAACAGATGACATTAACAAAACTGCATACACGTACACGGGGACTGGATGTAAAAAAAGCATATGAATGCTTATTCCATTATCCTCGATATAAAAAGAATAAATAAATAAATAAATAAATAAAATACTGCTCTCAATGCGCGCCCTAAAAACAACACACCGACCCTAACATGGCCCCAAAAGCACACAGCAGCATCGAAGGCTTAATGACACCATCAGTGCCCTTTCTCACTCTGACGAAAACAGCCTGATCACTGTGTCTATGTCTGCCACACCAAACCAGAATCAAACCAGGATTAATGGCAGTGTATAAAACAAAGCCTGGTGAACGTTTTCCCGATGGTTAGAACCAGCAATAAAGCAATAAGTACACTGGACTTCCGTCACTGAAGTTTATAGCCTCTGGTCCTTGAGGGTTTATTGTTTTATGACAGACAGTGTTGACAGTCTGGTTTTGGTTTTTTTTTTGTTGTTTTTCGCCTCTTGTTTTTCATTGACTACATACACACGGTGATAAAGATGACGATTATTGCTTCTCCACCATCTTTTAAAGGGTTCTAGGAGGAGGGGATAACTATTTATTTATTTATTTATTTATACCACTTTATGTCACAGCAGATTTCTCTGCGTGAAATTTGGGCTGCTCTCCCCAGGGAGAGAGAGCGCGTCGCGACAAGTGCAGCGCCTACCCATTGTTTTGTTTTGTTTTTTTCCCCTCAGGGATGGTGTCTAAACACGACATCTGTGTGTTCTGTTTCCCTCTGTTTCCCTCCCGCGTGTCCTTACCTCTGTGGGGTTTTTTTTGTTTGTTTGTTTGTTTGTTGTTGTTTTTTTTTTGGGGGGGACTCACTGCCACTACAAGTAATTTGGTTCAAACAATGGGTTTGGGGGGATTTTTTCTTTAAGAAAGTCGTACATATTCACAAACACAAAAGAACAATAACAAGCTTTAAGCTTAAACTGTGTGCTGAACAGAAAAGAGATGTTCAGCTTTTCCCTGAGGAGGCAGCTGGTAGACAGGAATGACACTCATTTAACTGCTGATAGTCTGTTGACAACTTCACATTCAAAATCATAGTCTGTTGACAATTTCACATTCAAAATCATAGTCTGTTGACAATTTCACATTCAAAATCATTCCTTCAAAGGTCAGTAGAACTTTGTAATTGTTATGGTGTACTGAAAAACAATGCCACATTTAGCAAGGGCACGGGACAGCTCAGTGGTCAGAACTCGCGCTTTCTCCAAACTCCAGTTAAGCAGGATTGAACGTGGTTAACAAGTGGATAGATGACCGTTTGCACGCCTTGGCTTCAGTACAGTCCCCCAGTTCACCCAGCTGCAAATGGGTACCTGTCCCTCTTCAGAGCAGAGAAGGTAAAGCAGCGAGGGAGAGGAGATGGGCGCCACCCTCAATATGCTGGCCCCTGGAGAAGCTGAGCTGCACAGATTATGGAACACCTTTAGCCCTACAGCGAACACAACTGTTGTAAGTCTGCAAGGGCGAAAGAATGTGCAGTCCTTTATGTCCAGAGACTGAGGGAGCCTACAACTTCTGACTAACTAAAAAAAAATTAATGATTAACACACTAGCAAACTAAACCACCGACTAAGGAATAAACACATTGATCATGAATATTTTTTTAAAAACAACAAAAAAACAGGTAACTAC
>CM060339.1:38888352-38891751 GCA_030674155.1 Stramonita haemastoma | reverse complement strand
CCCCCTATATAATATCTCTGAGAATATCTCTGCAGTCCTAGCCAGCCTGGATGAGGGTGTGACCTCAGGCCAATCACTGGGGCTGTGTGACTGCGGTGTGACTGTAGTGTGACTGTTATTTATTTTATTTTATTCTTCTATATCGAGGATAATGGAACAAGCACTCTTGTGCTTTTTTTACATCCAGTCCCCTTGTGTATGCAGTTTCGTAAATCTTGTCATCTGTTCCCAGCGGCACACAATGACCTACTCTTACAAGCGGAACGGGATTTAACGTGTGCGCCAGATGTTCTGTATGCGTTCGCACACGGGGGCCTCGGTTTATAATCTCATCCGAAGTGACTAGGTCACAAATCCCACATGATCACTCAGTCAAGAGTGCTGTATTTAGCACGCCCTTTCCTTTTACCTATAGTCCAAGTGTGGTCAGTTTGTGCTATAATTAGCACCAGCTGGCCCCCATCTGGGCTGAGATAGGATGGATCAATTCGCAGCTGAGAGGAGCTGAAAGTTGGGGAAACTGACAGCTGTATGGCGTGACTGTGGTGTGACTGCGGTGTGACTGCGGTGTGACTGTACTGTGACAGTGGTGTGACTGCTAACAGCTGAGGTTCAGCGCATCCGAATTTGCCGTGGGAGTGAACTGTTTATCTTTTAAGTCTTTCTGCGTTCTTTCACATCTCTCTCTCTCTCTCTCTCTCTCTCTCTCTCTCTCTCTCTCTCTCTCTCTCTCTCTCTCTCTCTCTTCTCTCTCTCTCTGCCCCCCCCCACCCCCCCACCCCCCCGCATCACCACATACACTGCTCTCCAAAAATAATTTCTGCCATGTCATGCCGAGATGCCATTTCACACTTTATCACACACACCCCCTCCTCCCTCCTCCCCCCTCCCCCTCACACCCCCTCTCCCCCCCCCCCCCCTTTCTCTGCAGAAGATGACTGTGACCTTTAATCTGCATGCCCTGCATGGTGGTGTGCAGACGATCACTTGTGTCATGCCATTGATCCCCCACTGCACTGCCGATCTCTGGCCTCGTGCAGTTTGACACCTATACGGCTATAGCCTATAGGCCACGGGTGGTGAAGATGACACAACGCATGATGCGCGCGCGCGCACACACATACACACACACATACATGATGCACACACAACACACACACACATGATGCACACACATACACACACATGATGCACACACATGATGTACTCACACATGATGCACACACACAAACTCACAAACACACACACATACACACACAAACCACACACAAACTCACAAACACACACATACACACACACACACAAACACAAACACACACACAAAACACACACACACATACACACACACAAACACACACACACAAAACTCACAAACACACACACACATACACACACAAACATACACAAACACACACACACACACACATACACACACACATACTAACACACACACACAAACACACACATACACACAAACACACACACACACATACACACACACATACAAACACACACACACATACACACACACAAACAAACACACACAAACACACACAAACACACACACACAACACACACACACACACACACACAACACACACACACACACACACAACACACAAACACATACACACATACACACATACCATACCACATCACCATCGACCAACTGTACAGAAATAGCTGCAAAGGAAGACACGACTCAAGGCAGCAATAAACAAACAAACAAACAACAAAACAGACGAACAGACAGACAGACAGACAATCAGACAGAATAACACAGGGAGACAGACATACGCAACAACAGACAAACAGACAGACAACCCGTCATTTAAAAAAAAAAACCCTGAACTAAATGCAGAAAGGTTTGCACACGAGGGAAGGAATTAACATGCGCATACAAATCAATGGCTTGGTTTCCACCCTGCCCTTACCGGAACCGGAAATCGATAGGGCCATGACAAAGACACCCAACAGATCAAGACAACAACAAAACATGGAGAGGGAAAACGCCTAATTGGGAGAGCACCAGGGACACCATTATTGACTCCCCCTCAGCAGAGAGGAAGACAGTACAGAGAGAAACAGGCCTCATCATAGACTGTGCTGTAGCATGATAAAGAATCTATGAGTGATCGAAAAGCAACAGCACAACTTTCTATTTTCATACACAGAAATATTTATTAGTATGCATGTACTGTAAGAGTTGTCTCATTGCCTTTCCCTTCTCTTCATGTTTCGTCTGTGTCGCGTCGTTGTGTATGTATGTATGTGTGTTGTGTGTGTGTGTGTGTGTGTGTGTGGTGTGTGGCGTGTGTGTGTGTGTGTGTTTGTGTGTGTGGTGTGTTGTTGTGCGTGTGTGTGTGTGTGTGTGTTGTGTGTGTGTGTGTGTGTGTGTGTGTGTGTGTGTACATTCGAATTTGCTAGGGCTGTTAATTGTTATTTGCTTGTGTGTTGTATGGGTCGAATGCAAGCACTTTGATTTGTTTTTATAAGATATGGCGCTGAATAAATTTTATGTATTATTATCATCATCATCATCATCATCATTTTATTATTATTTTATTATTATATTATTATTATTATCATTATTATTTATTATTATTATTATTATTTTATTATTATTATTATTATTATTATTATTATTGTTGTTGTTATTATTATTATCACAGCAGCAGCAGCACGGCAGCAGAGCAGCAGCAGCAGCAGCAGCGCAGCAGATATCTGTAGTCTTGTACGCTGTTGGGGAACCACTGAAGATTTTGCAACCAAAAAATCATATTTTTACACACTGAAGTGATCCTTACTTTCAGAAATCTCTGAATAAAACTTATCATTCAAGCTGAAGTTATTATCTCTGCACTTTCATAAACTTCTAATTTTACATACACTGCAGTAATTATCCATGCACGTTTAGAAAGCTCTACTTACGTCCACCGAGGTCCGCTGAAATAATTATTATGTCCACTTTCAGAAATTTCTAATTATACAGCCTGCACTGAAGGATTGGTTCATGGAATTACGGAACGTACTTTACTGTGCGTGGTCAGAATTTTATCTTTCTTTGAAAAACTAAACAAATAAACTTCTAATCTCGCACAGTAAAGCAACTATCTAAGTACGTTCAGAAATTTACAATTACACACACGCTGAAGTAATTGATATCCATGCTCGTTAAGAATCGTAAATTGAGTCCACTGGAGTCATCATTTTTGCACGTTTGTAACGTACAAAAGTTAGGATTCAAGGAAATGACATAATTATATACTCGGTACATACTCGTGAATATTTCTTGTGAATTATCCGCTGTTTTTTTTTTTTGAGAGAGAATTTTCTGATTTAATAACCACACAAACCATGCTTAAAGAAACAGAAGTTTAATTTAATGACACATTATAC
>CM060339.1:38880852-38883352 GCA_030674155.1 Stramonita haemastoma | reverse complement strand
ACCCTACTCCCTCCCCACCACCACCACCCCCCCCGCACCTTCCCTCCCCACCTCCATCCCCCCCACCCCGACCCCCCCACCCGCCTCTGGATGCAGACTATAATAATATTTTATAATGAAGGGCTAAAGGATAATAGGGGGCAGAGCAGGGTTCTGTTCTGTTCTGTTCTGCAGTCAGCGTAATCCTAACAGTTCGCTAATGACTACCTGACCTACCCCTGACCCCCACCCCACCCCCACCCTTTCTCTTCTCCCTGGTCACCCTCACAGCACGCATAGCACAATACAGCACAGCACAACAGCACAGCACAATACAGCACAGCACAACACAATACAGCACAGCCAGCACAGCACAGCACAATACAGCACAGCACAATACACCACAGCACAATACAGCACAGCACAGCACAATACAGCACAATACAGCAAAATACAGCACAGCACAATACAGCACAATACAGCACAATACACCACAGCACAATACAGCACAGCACAGCACAATACAGCACAGCAAAGCACAGGGGGGGACGGATAGCCTGGTGGTCAGAACATTGCGCTGGCAATTTGACGACCCGGGGTTCGAGTCCGGTCGAGGACAGTTTTCTCCTGGAGTTAACAACATCAGTGCTGATTCCACTCTACCCCAAAAGTCCTTCTGATGAGACTTTAAACCGAGGCCCCGTGTGCGAACGCACGCAGAACATCTTGCGCACACGTTAAATCCTGTTCTGCTTTTCGTAAGAGTAGGCCATATGTGTGCCGGTGGGAACAGATGACATTTACAAAACTGCATACACACGGGGACTGGACGTAAAAAAAGCACAAGAGTGCTTATTCTGTTATCCTCGATATAAAAGAATAAATAAATAAATAACAAAAATAAATAAATAAAAACAATACAGCACAATACATCACAGCACAGTACAATACAGTATAGCACAACACAGCACAGCACAGCACAATACAGTACAGCACAATACAGCAAAGCACAGCACAACACAATACAGCACAACCTCTAACCTCTCTCTCTCTCTCTCACCAACCAACCTCATTACTCTACTGCATAGAGAGGGGGGGTGGGGGGGGGGGGGGGGAAGGGGGAAGGTAGGAGAGAGAGGGGTAGAGAGAGGGTAAGGAGGAGGAACTTAGAATAGAAAGGAAGAGAAGAAAGAAGGTTTGGGGGGGGGGGGGGGGAGTTGGGGATTGTGGAAGGAGAGGGGGAAAAAAAGAAGAAAAGGTGAATGAGTGGAGGGGATAAAGAAGGAACGCAAAAAATAAAATTTAAAAAAAAAACGTGTGTTGGCAGAGACGTCAATCCAGTAGGACAATTCTTTTTTTATGAGTTGTTGTGCATTTTTGTTTCAGACACAGACAGACAGAGGAAGGACAGACAGGCAGACAGACAAAGACACACAGACACTGAAACAGACAAACACAGAGTCACAGAGAGAGAGGGGGGAGGGAGGGAGAGAGAGAGAGACAGAGACAGAGACAGAGACAGACAGACAGACAGACATTGAGACAAACAGACAGAGAGACATATCGACAAAAACACATACACACGCGCGCGCGCACCCACACACGCGTACACACCACGCACACACACACACACACACCACACACACACACACACACACACACACACACGCACACACACACGCACACACACACGCACGCATACATACACAAACACACACGTGCGTGCGCACGCGTTTTCTCTAAGACCCCAGCTGTGGAAAAGCTAATTTTAAAAAGCACCACTACTAGCACTACAACCATAACCATAACTCTCACACGCACTCTCTCTCTCTCTCTCTCTCTCTCTCTCTCTCTCTCTCTCTCTCTCTCTCCTCTCTCTCTCTCTCTCTCTCTCTCTCAATTTTTTTTTGTTATTGGGTTGTTGTTGTTGTTGTTGTTGTTTTTTCCCTCACCAAAATGCTAAGCAGCTTGGCAACCCCCTTCATGTATGGGCCAATGGCCTTTTTGTGAATAAAATTCTCGAGTTCGAGTTCGAGTTCTCTCCTCTCCCTTTCCTCACACACACACACACACGCAGTTCGACACGACTAACCACTCTCACACACACACACACACACACACACACACACACAACACCAACACACACACACAACATACACACTACAACACACACAACATACAAACCACACACACACACACACCAACATACAACACTACATACACACACACACTACATACACACATACATACAACAACTCACACAACAACAACAACACAATACACACACACAACATACACACACAACACACACATCACAACACACACACACACACACACACACACACACACACACACACACACACACACCTGTAGCTACCCTAGTAAATCCCATATAAAAAGCATAAAAAGTTATTGCTCTTCCCACTTCTAAGGCACCAAGGGCCTATTTCATCGGTCCCTTATTAAAAAGCCATAAAAGCAAATACCTCTCTCTGTCTGTCTACAGTCTCTCTCTCTATTG
>CM060339.1:38869090-38871590 GCA_030674155.1 Stramonita haemastoma | reverse complement strand
AACACACACAACACACACACACACACACACACACACACACACACACACACACACACACACACACACACACACACATGACAACCTTCAACGAAAACATTCCCCCCTTCCCCACATTAACCCCGACAACCCCAGACAACAATTAAATCACACACACACCGAAAAAAAAAAAAAAAAAAGAACAGACAACTTCACCCATGCAGACTATCAATATCACGTGACCTGAGAAAAGGGCAGACGACAAACACATGCAGGGAAGAGTCAACTTACCGACTTGTAACTGTCCCACGGTGGGTTGAAGGGGCAGGTCACCTCCTGCAGGGTCTAGGCTAGGTAGGCCCTAGAAGCCAAGGTCCCCCTAGGCTGACACTCCGAGCAGACAGAACAGTACGTACGTAGGCTCTAGGCCCTGCCTAATGTTGACAGTTCTTTAAAGCTTACATTGACAGTGCTGTAAAGTTTACATCTGTCCTCCACACTACTCTCTCCCTCTCTCTTTAGCCTCCTCCTACTACACTTGTCAACCTCTGCAAAATCTTAGGTATATGACCCACGGTTGCAATCAGAATGTTGACATTGTATTTGTCAACCCCTGCAAGATCTTCAACTGGAACAAAGTCCACGTTGTTTTTGTTTTTGTTTTTTTAATTATTATTTTCATTTGTCAACAGAACGTTGAGATTCCGTGTCAAACTTTAGTTGTTAAAATGATAGGGTAAGTTCAAAAACCAACTTGTAAAGATGTGTACCGGTTGGTGTACTTCTTTGCAAGTTTCGTTGACTTGCTTTGTAGCCTAACTTGTAAAGCTTTTTGCTGAGATCGGTGAAAATACTCAAGGTGTAACTAACTCTCCAGGTTCTGTATTTTATAACCAAGGATTTCAAATAAGGCACAACCATAAAACACACACCATGCAGATCTGTCTGTCTGTCTGTCTATCCAACATTCGATCTGTTATGTTCACTACTAGACTACTACTACTACCACAAAACAGCAGACGACAACCACTTCATCACTGACACTTACTGAAGCACTAATGAAGATCTCAGCCTTCACTGAAGAAGGTAGGTAGGTAGTCCTAGGTATTCCTCCTAACAGGTATTTCAGTCCTTCTGCTTCAAATGATCCAAGCCAACCTGCCCTCGCCCACTTCACACACTCACACTCATACACAAACGGCCCTCGACGCCGCAGTAGCAGACGACAGGAGAAATGAAGCAGACGACAGCACTACAACACGGCTAGGCCTAAATCTTCTTCCCCATTTCCCACCAATGTACGCTTCGACCTGTGGAGTGGTGGCGGTGGGGCCGTTACCTCCTGCCCGCTGTATAGTACTGGTGTGCTGTGTCGTGTCCTGTGAACTTCGCTGCTTTGTGGAGGTCTGGGCAGCTAGGCTGTAGGCTTGGCTAGGTGAAGCAGACGACACACGGGAGGGAGCGAGGGAGGGAGGAAGGGAACATGGGGGACAGACGACAAGTTGAGGGATTGGAGGGTACAGGATGGGTGGGTGGTCGTATGGTTAAGGCTGGCTGTGGCATAGGCCTGGAAGTTTGTTGTGTGTTGTGTTGTGTTGTGTTGTTGTGTTGTGTTGTGTTGTACTTGCGTTGTATTGTGTTGTGTTGTGTTGTACTTGTGTTGTGTTGTGTTGTATTGTGTTGTGTTGCGTTGTACTTGTGTTGTTTTGTATTGTGTTGTGTTGCGTTGTGTTGTATTGTGTTGCGTTGTACTTGTGTTGTTTTGTATTGTGTTGTGTTGCGTTGTCTTGTGTTGTGTTGCGTTGTACTTGTGTTGTTTTGTATTGTGTTGTATTGTGTTGTGTTGCGTTGTACTTGTGCTGTATTGTGTTGTTTTGTGCTCTTATTGTACTTATGTTGTACTTGTGTTGCATTGCATTGTATTATTTTGTATTGCGCTGTATTGTGTTGTATTGTAATCTGTTCAGAGCAAGGAGGGAGGCGAAGAGGCAGACAGAGAATTTTATTTATTTATTTATTTATTTATTTATTTATTATTTATTCTTTTATATCGAGGATAAAAAAAAATAATAATCACTCTTGTGCTTTTTTCATCCAGTCCCCATGTGTATGCAGTTTTGTATATGTCATCTGTTCCCACCGGCACACGATGGCCTACTCTTACGAAAAGCGGAACAGGATTTAACGTGTACGCAAGGTGTTCTGCGTGCGTTCGCACACGTGGCCTCGGTTTAAAGTCTCATCCGAAGGAAATGATGAGAAGACATCCACAACAGAGAGTGAACTGAGTGACTTTATCAAATCAAATCAAATTCTTTTATTTCGAGGATAATGAATAAATACTCCTGTGCTTTTTTTACATCTAGTCCCCGCCCTGATCAGAAATTACATTAATTTAAGAAACACCTCCAACTAACAACAATAATAAACCAAACAAGGCCAAAACAACCAGACAGTAATAAACAGAAGACAACGTGTAAGGACAGAAGATAATGATAGAATAACAAAGGCACAATACAGTGAA
>CM060339.1:38854090-38859090 GCA_030674155.1 Stramonita haemastoma | reverse complement strand
AATTTGACTACCCGGGTTCGATTCCCGTTCAAGGGAATTTTTCCCCTGGAGTTACCATCAGTGCTGACTCCACTCTCCCCAAAAGTCTTTCGGATGAGACTGTAAACCGAGGTCCCGTGTGTGTGAACGCACGCAGAACATCTTGTGAACACGTTAAATCCTGTTCCGCTTTTCGTAAGAGTAGGCCATTGTGTGCCGGTGAAAACAGATGACAAGATTTACAAATCTGTATACACACGGGGACTGGATTTTTTTTTAAAAGCACATGAGTGCTTATTCCATTATCCTCGATATAAAAGAATAAAATAGAATAAATAAAATTAAATCCCTGACCAAATTAAGGATGATGTTGTTGATCTTGGTACATGGTAGTGTCTTTCTTTCTGTCTTTTTTTAAAATTCTGTTGTGTGTGTGTGTGTGTGTGTGTGTGTGTGTGTGTGTGTGTGTGTGTGTGTGTGTGTGTGTGTGTGTGTGTGTGTGTGTGTGTGTGTGTGTGTTGTTGTTGTTGTTGTTGTTATTGTATTTCCTTTGATCGTTCTATCGTTCCTTCTTCTGTTCTGCCAGTCTGTCTTTTTGTTGTTGTTTGCTCGTTAGTTCATTCGTTCATTTGTGTCTTTTTCTTTTCTTTCTGTTTTCTTCCTTTATTTCTTTTTTTCTTGCTTTTTCTTCTTCTTTTTTTTAAATTTACCCTTTCTTATTGATTCGTCGATTTGTTTGTTTTTCCTTTCTTTCTTTAAGTCTTTCTTTCTTTTTCTTTCTGTCCGTTTGTCTTTTTTTCTCTGACTGACAGACAGACAGACGGACAGAGACAGAGGGAGACAGAGAAAGCGACACAAACAGAGACAGAAAAAGAGACAGATAGAGACACAGACAGACAGATAGACAGTAAAAACAGATAGACAAACCGAGACAAAGAGAGGAAGACAGACAAACAGACATAGAGGGACAGAGAGAGAGAACTCTAAACTCTGCAAGGCTTTATTCATGAAGAGACCACAGCAGTGATCCATGCTTAATTAATTAATTAATTAATTAATTAATTAAAGGGGACTGATGAATGAACATAATTATCAGTGATAGTACAGGGAGAAGAAAGGGGTAAGGTACGTCCACAGATTCTAAAAAGTAGTCTACACAGTAGTGTACCACTATAAATCACCGCAGATTTATCTGCATCAAATTTGGGCTGCCCTCTTTAGGGTCACTCACTCACTCACTCACTCACTCAGTCCCATGTCCCAAAGGACGTAGGGGGACATGAGAGAAGACGCAACAGAGATCTTTTTCCATGCTTCACGATCCTGTGTGGCTAGTAGGAGGTGTTGCAGGGGTTGGGCGGTCCAGTCTTTGATGTTGTCAACCCATGATTTCTTTTGGCGGCCTCTTCTTCTCTTGCCCTCGACTGTTCCTTGCAAGATGGTTTTTGCTAGGGTGTTGTGTTTGTGGTGTGACCAAACCACATCAGCTTTCTCCTCTTTATGGTGGAGAGCAAAGGCTCTTGGGAGCCCACACGCTTTTTGATTTCTTCTTTCACATAGTTATTGGTCTTGTGTTCTTTGTATGATATTTTGAGGGTCTTTAGGGTCAGGGAAGGTAAAGCAGCGAGGGAGAGGAGATGGGCGCCGCCCTCCACATGCTGGCCCCTGAAGAAGCTGAGGTCTCTGACGCCTCGCTCCCCTACGACCACACAGGTTATGGGACACCTTTACCTTTACCTTTTATCTTCTCGGGGAGAGTGCTTCGCCACAAGAGCAGCGCTACCCATTATTTTCTTTTCTCCTTTTCCTGTCTGTCTGTAGATTTGTTACCCTATAAAGAGGGGCTTTTTCGTACAGAATTTTGCCAGGGACAACTTTCTTGTTGCCGTGGGTTCTTTTACGTGCTTTAAATGCGTATTACACATGGGACATCGGCTTATCCTCTCATTCGAAAAACTACATACAAAACACGAATGTATCGAGAGAAACTAAGAACTACTAGGCTATAGTGGAAAACCCATTCAAACAAAAACCTTAAGACTTCGAGTGTGTGTTTGTGTGTGTGTGTGTGTGTGTGTGTGTGTGTGTGTGTGTGTGTGTGTGTGTGTGTGTGTGTGTGTGTGTGTGTGTGTGTGTGTGTGAGAGAAGAGAGAGAGAGAGAGAAGAGAGAGATTTATTCACAAAAGGCTATTGGCCCATGCATGAAGGGGTAAAGGGGGTTGCTGAACTAACTAAAGCTCTGATTAGTAAGTTAAGAACGCGCGCGCGCGCCACACACACACACACACACACACACACACACACACACACACACACACACACACAACACACACACATACACACACACACACACACACACACACACACACACACACACACACACACACACACACACACACACACACACACACACATTTTTGTAAGAGTCGGCCATCGTGTGCCGATGGGCACAGATGACAAGATTTACAAAACTGCATACACACGGAGACTAGATGTAAAAAAGATACAAGAGTGTTTATCCCATTATCATTGAAATAAAAGAATAAATAAATGAATGAATAAATAAATTTGAATTTTGGATCGAGAATCTTTTTTTTTTTCTTTCTTTTTTTTTTCTTTTTTTTGGGGGGTCGAGAATCATTAGTTTCTAAAAACGGTTACAATGATGAGAGAGAGAGAGAGAGGAGAGAGAGAGGAGAGAGAGAGAGAGAGAGAGAGAGAGAGAGAGAGAGAGAGGGAGAGAGAGAGAGAGAGAGAGAGAGAGAGAAGAGAGAGAGAGAGGAGAGGGGGGGGAGAAAACAATGAACGACGAACGAACGAACGAACAAAGAATGAATGAACGAACGAACGAACGAACAAACGAACGAACGAACGAATGAACGAATGAATGAATGAATGAATGAATGAATGAATGAATGAATGAATGAATGAATGAATGATACTTATTTGATGCTCAAATATCAAACTTTTAGGCCCAAGTTTTCTCTTACAAATCTGTCTTCGTAGACATGTATATATACATACTTCAAAACAATCAAAGGTGAGAAAAAGAAAAAAGTGAGTGACAGAGAGGCAGACAGACAGACAGACAGAGAGACAGAGAGAAGGGGAGGGATTGATGAAGGAAGGGGGGGAGGGAGGGAGGTGGAGGGAAAAGGGGGGGGGGGTACTAATGCGGAAAAGGGATCAAGCGGCAGATTAGGTGTCGACGTGTGTGTTCCCCTCCCATTGTCAACATGGCCCGGCTTTTTTTTTTCCTCCTCTCCCCTGCCTGCCTGCCTGCCTGCCTGCCTGCCTGCCCACGGATTGTGCTCGTGCTGTTTGGGAGGTTGTAGGAGTAGAGGGTGGGTTCAGGGGGGGTAGGGGGGGTGAAGTTATGGAGTGAGGGTGTGAGATTCTTACACACAGACACAGACACGCAAACACACATGCACAGACACACACAGACACAGACAGACACAGACACACTAACACAGACACAGAGACACAGACATACAGACACAGACACAGACAAACACAAACACACAGACACACACACAGACACACACAGACACACAGACACACAGACACAGACACAGACACACACACACACACACACACACACACACACACACACACACACACACACACACACAACACACACACACACACACACACACAAACACACACAGACACACACAACACACACAGACACACACCACAGGCACACACACACACACACACACACACACACACACACACACACACACACACACACACACCCCACACACACACACACACACTTTTTTTTTAAATGTCTAATATCACATTTTGTGAAGAGACATAAAATGATTCGAACACACACACACAATTATATATCACTGGAAGAACGTCTTTCCTACTTCTGTAATCTAAGATAAAGGATCTTTTTCGATAACGGTTTCTATCAACCCTTTTTCCTGTGGCCACATATTGCATGCATTGACTATGCTTGAACTCTTTGGTACAACTGTAATGAAACTCATTAATTTGTAAATGCACTCTCTGCTACTTTTTCAATTTTTCGCTCCTCGGCTAGAGTTATGAGGTTCAATCACCGTTGGTGATGTTTTGTATATGCGACAGGGTTTTTTTTGTTGTTGCTGTTGTTTTGCTCACCATTAAGGTAGCTGTATTCCGACTTTGGGGATACTGTTACAATAAAACATCGTTAAAATTTTGTTGATAAATTACTTCAGCCTTTGTAAAACCTATGCTGTCCATTGATTACTTTTAGTTTAGTCTGCAGTTTTACTCCTGTCCATACATCCTTTGTGTGAATGAATTATACAAAGCATGCAGTCTGCCTGCCTGCCTGCCTGCCTGCCTGCCTGCCTGCCTGCCTGCCTGCCTACCTGCCTACCTGCCTGCCTACCTGCCTGTCTGCCTGTCTGCCTGTCAGTCTGTCTGTCTATCTTTCCGTTTGTCTGCCTGCCTGCCTGCCTGCTTGCCTGCCTGCCTGCCTGCCTGCCTGTCTGTCTGTCTGTCTGTCTGTCTGTCTGTCTGTCTGTCTGTCTGTCTGTGAAGGTCTGAAAGGAGCGGGAGATAAAAGGCAGCCTTGGCATACACCCACAGAAGTGTGGAGCCACTCTCCCGCAGCTCCAGTTGAAAGTGGTGCCTTGCATGGCGCCTTTGGGGTAAAGAGCTGATGGATGGTGTTGGTTAGCTCCCTTCACCTTCACCTTCATCTATCCCATAATCCTTTTGACCGTGGGGGCACCGATGAAGATTTTGACACCAGCTTCCTCCACTTTTTCCTCTTCTCTCATTCGCTTTACACTGTCAGATGTGTCTGGGGAAAACAATGGCATGTCCTTTCCAGCTCCTCTCTCTCGTGGGTCGTACAGCTTGGTCTGCAGGGTTATCTCCATCGGCCAGCTTCCTCCACTCTCCGCGGTCCTCTGCTTTCCGTAGCAAATCGTTCCACCCAAGGCCAGTTCACTCTCTGGTGATGTCTTCCCATCGTTTTCTCTGTCTGCCTCTTCGTCTCTGACTTGGTACCA
>CM060339.1:38844090-38851590 GCA_030674155.1 Stramonita haemastoma | reverse complement strand
TGTTTGAAGTCATGGGTACAGGGTCTCCGGATGTCAAAGGTGGGGTGGGGGGGGGGGGTGTCCACCATGATTTTTTTTTTTAATCTTAGAGTTGAATGAATTAACATAGGTGTTGATCCCACTGACTTAGCAATCAATCTGTCCATCTGACATAAATTGCAGTCCAAAATAAAATTAATGTGTGAATGCTCACAGAACATCTTGCGCACACGTTGAATCCTGTTCCGCTTTTCGTAAGAGTAGGCCATCGTGTGCCGGTGGTGGGAACAGATGACATTTACAAAAACTGCATACACACGGGGACTGGATGTAAAAAAAAAAAAGCACAAGAGTGCTTATTCCATTATCCTCAATATAAAAGAATAAAAGAATAAATCCATTTTTAAAAAATCTGATCTTCCCCGCCTTGCTGTGAAAAATCCTGTTCATGCTTCTATAGAAGAGTTGACCAGCCAGCTATGGTCGCTGGTATTTTTATTTTAAAAAACATTTTGATTGAAGTTTTGCATATAAACACAATACAAGTAGACATTGAACACCAAAAGTATCATCTCTACCCATGGTCGCTGGTATTTTTTTAAAAAACATATTAATTGAAGTTTTGCATATAAACACAATACAAGCAGACATTGAACACCAGAAGTATCATCTCCACCCATGGTCGCCGGTATGGAGGACATAAACATACCCAGCATGCAACCTGGGGACGAATGAGCTTCGCCAGGTTCAGCTCATCGCAGAAACACTCGATATAATTCAAGTGACATGATGATGGCAACGAAAAGTTGAGTGGTCGTCATTAACCTTTTTTTTAAATAATTCTTTATTTCGAAGATAATGGAACAAGCAGTCTTGTGCTTTTTTTACATCCAGTCCCAGCATGCATGCAGTTTTGTAAATTTTCTCATCCGTTCCCCACCAGCACTCAATGGCAAACTCTTCCAAAATGCAGAGCAGGTTTCAAGACGTGCGCAGGATGTTCTGCGTGTGTTTGCAGACGGGATTTTGGTTTTTAGTCTTATCTGGAGAACTTTCTGGGGAACTGGAATCAACATTGATGTTAACTCCAGAAAAAAAAATCCCTTTCAACGGGCATTTCGATGGTGGCTCAAACCTGGGCCGTCACATCGCGAAGATCTGGGCGCTAGTCTTTCGGATGAGACGATAAAGCGAGGTCCCGTGAGTTACACATAATCATTTAGCGCACGTAAAAGAACCCACGGTAACAAGAGAGTTGTTCATGGCAAAATTCTGTAGAAAAATAGCCTCTCTGATAGGGAAACTTATACAGTTGCAGACAAGAAAAAGAAAAAAATAATGGGTGGCGCTGCACTTGTGGTGTTGTGGCGATGAGCTCTGAAATTCGCAGAGAAATCTGCTATGATATAAAGTGGTGTTTATATATATATATATATATATATATATATATATAGAGAGAGAGAGAGAGAGAGAGAGAGAGAGAGAGAGAGAGAGAGAGAGAGAGAGAGAGAGAGAGGGGGGGGGGAGTGATGGATGGATGGATGGATGGATGGATGGATGGATGGATGGATGGATGGATGGATGGATAGATAGATAGATATAGATAGATAGATAGATAGATAGATAGATAGATAGATAGATAGATAGATAGATAGATAGATAGATAGATAGATAGATAGATAGATAGATAGATAGATAGATAGATAGATAGATAGATATTCAAAGATTATTAGTACACTGAATGGTCACTTTGCTTACGGTAAAAGCTGTCAAAGATATTAGCCTGGGCTAGCAAAGAAAGTAAGAAAGAAAGAAAGAAAGAAAGAAAGAAAGAAAGAAAGAAAGAAAGAAAGAAAGAAAGAAAGAAAGAAAGAAAAAAGAAAGAAAAGAAAAAGACAGAAAAAAAGAAAGAAAAAAAGAAAGAAAGAAAGAAAGAAAGAAAGAAAGAAAGAAAGAAAGAAAGAAAGAAAGAAAGAAAGAAAGAAAAAGAAAGAAAGAAAGAAAAAGAAAGAAAGAAAGAAAGAAAGAAAGAAGAAAAAGAAAAAGAGAAAAAAGGCAGACCCTTCCTTCAGGTGTTGGGTTCATTAAAAAGAAGTGTTTTTTTATGACTGGCCCCCTGTCTAGAGGCCGTTAGTCAATAATCTCACTGTCTCCTGTTTCTCTGTTTCTCACTTCGTAAAGACCAGCTCCTCACCTCTCTGTTCCCACACATGGAGAGAGAGAGAGAGAGAGAGAGAGAGAGAGAGAGAGAGAGGAGAGAGAGAGAGAGAGAGAGAGAGAGAGACTTCAGACTTCAGACTTCAGACTTCAGATGTTTTATTCACGTAAGGCCACAGCCCCCTATGAACAGAGGGGCAACAAATGATAAATTGAACATAAAGGTAAGAAAAGAAAAGAAATATTACGTGTCCTATCAAAATGCAGTATCAAAAAAGTCAAGACGTAGCTTTTTCTCGCAGTTGGAAAGCTTTAAATAAGTACATTGCAAAGTTACGAACAATACTTTCGTTTTCAGATGACATCAATAAACATAGACGAAATAAGCTTGGTTGTGCATAGAATTTTTTCGGGATGAATCTTTCACGGAGATCACAGAGGATGTCACATTTCAAAACAAAGTGGACCTCATCTTCATCTTGTTCTTTACATAATGGGCACAACGTATCAGTGGCACAAGTACGTTTAAAGCGATAGGCATGTTTCATCACTTCTGAAATACCAAACCGAAATTTGGTTGTAATTACTCTTAAATGTCTATCTAAATTTAAGGAAAGATACTTCTTCACAACATGGGTAGAGCTGTAGATCCTGTATATGTCAAATTTGTTGCTTGATTGAATGTGACTTTCCCAGCTTTGCCATCTACAATCAATCAAGCGTTGGCGAAATATCTGTATAAACATTTTTTCTTCTGCTACCCCTTGAAACATCGAAACATATCCGAACCCAAGCTCAAACAGACATATTCGTATGTTTGAAACCCAGTTGACTTTACCCCTTGTGTCTAAATCAAATGACATGTTATATGCTTTCCGCGGAAGTCTTTCCCTACTCATCTTTAATAATTTAAGCCAGTAACGGAAACATCTAACAGCAGAATTAATGTAGATAGGATATCTATTACATTCTCCATAAACTAAATCATTTGGAGTTCTCATGTCAACACCTAGAAACCTTTTGAGACCAAATAAATGAACAGACTCACATTGTGTAGCTGCTTTTTTGTCCATACCCCACAATTCGGAACCATATTGAACTCTAGGTTGTATTTGAGAATCAAAAATTTTAAGAAATAGGTCCAAAGAGTTGTTATTCAGTGCATACAGTTTCCTCATTATACAGAAAAGCACATGCTTTGCTTTACTGCACAGATCCTTACATGCAGCAACAAAACTCAAACGAGTAGAAAAAATAATTCCTAGATACCTATAGGCATTCACAACAGACAATGAAGCACCAGCATATACCCATCTTTCTCTGGCTGCCAAGAACCCACCTTTTCTAAATACAACAATATTACTTTTGGTTAAGTTAACCTTTAATTGTAATTTATTGGCTGCACTTGAGAGAGAGAGAGAGAGGAGAGAGAGAGAGAGAGAGAGAGAGAGAGAGAGAGAGAGAGAGAGAGAGAGAGAGAGAGAGAGAGGGTAGAGAGACAGAGACAGACAGAGAGACAGAGACACAGAGATACAGAGACAGAGACAGAAAGAGACAGAGAGACAGAGACAAAGATGAACACTGCCTGTTTTAACCTATCCATTCCCCCATGGTCAAGCCGGGGGTCTATCAGCAGAAATAGCATCCCCACATTTCATTTCGCTCATAGGACAGACAAAAATACAAGCTGTCTGAGCGGACGACGACGAAGAAGAAGAAGAAGAAGAGGAAGAGGAAGAAGAAGAGGAAGAAGAAGAGGAAGAAGAAGAAGAAGAAGAAGAAGAAGAAGAAGAAGAAGAAGAGGAAGAAGAAGAGGAAGAAGAAGAGGAAGAAGAAGAAGAAGAAGAAGAAGAAGAAGAACAACAACAACAACAACAACAACAACAACAAGGAAGGTGGCAGGATGGTTAAGACGTTCGCCTGCTACCAAGTAAACCGTGAGATTCTGGGTTTCATTCCCGACTTTCTCCTTTCTTCCCAGTTTGACGAGAAAATGGAACTGAATGTCAAAGTCCTTCGGATGAGACTATAAACCAAAGCCCCGTGCGCGAATACACGCAGAACATCTTGTGCTGCGAAGACATTAAAAACCCTGTTCCGCCTGTCAGAAAAGTAGGCCATGTCATTCCGGAAAGAACGGATGATAAAATTTATCAACTCATACACACAAGCGTCGTGTTTAGACACCATACTCGAAGTCGAAATGTGGCTACTAAAATGGAGAGAGATTTAATAAAAAATTTAAAAATTAAAAAAAATGTCGCATTAAAAAAAAATCACCATTGGTGAACTAGACTAGAAGCTCTAGCCAGGGAACGAAAATAAAAAACAAAAACAAAAAACCGCCAAACTACTGTAGTTAAGTTTAATGTGTGATGACCGTCCATCGATCACAGTGGGAAAACTATACCGTCCACGCAACTAAAAAAAAAGGTAAAGGTGTTCCATAACCTAGGCGGTCGTAGGGGAGTAAGGTGTTCAGAGACCTCAGCTTCTTTAAGGACCAGTATATTGAGGGCGGCGCCCATCTCCTCTCCCTCGCTGCTTTACCTTCCCTGACCCTAAAGAGGGCAGGTACGCATTTACAGCTTGGTGAACTAGGGGGACTGTACTGAAGCCAAGGCACGCAAAAGGTCACCCATCCAACTGGTAACCACACTTGACGCTGCTTAACTTGACTAGGGGAAAGCAAGTGCTCGAACCACTGAGATATCCCGCCCCCTAAAGTCTACGCAACTAACTGTGGTTTTGAAGTCGTATGTCACTTCTGACGAACTCTTCTTTTTCAGGTTAGAGCACCCACAAAAAAGTAAGAACACAACACTTTGGCAGAACAAGTGTTGGGGTTATTCAAAACCTTCTCCAGGCTAACAAAGTGGCCAACTCTTTGATTTCTCAACGAAAACTTAATTTCACTGTATTACAGAAGGACAAAGGGGAAGACTGAGGAAGACCTGGATCGAGGGTGTAGTGTAGTGTAAGCTGAAAGAAACACTGAAGACCCACAACTTTCCATAGCCACCCGCCCAGGACTTCAAAACTTGCCGCAGACAGAAAGCTCTTTCTCCTCTCCACGCTCTAGATGGTACAAGAGGACGGAAAAGGTAAAGTAGTGAAGAACCCCTGTGAGGAAGGAACAACACAACAGACTTCTCCGTGGCTGCTTGCACCCAACACCAGCTTGTCTCTAAAGGCTGTAGTATTGCCATGAGGACGTCAAACTCACCCTCTTCCAAAGTAAAATATTTATTTATTTATTTCATTTATTTATTCTTTTATATCGAGGATAATGGAATAAGCACTCTTGTGCTTTTTTCACATCCAGTCCCCGTGTGTATGCAGTTTTGTAACTGTCATCCGTTCCCACCGGCACACGATGGCATACTCTTACGAAAAGCGGAACAGGATTTAACGTGTGCTTAAGATGTTCTACGTGCGTTCGCACACGGGGCCTCGGTTTACAGTCTCACCCGAAGGACTTTTGGGGAGAGTGGAGTCAGCACTGATGTTAACTCCAGGAGAAAAATCTCCTCGACCGGAATCGAACCAGGGTCGTCAAATTGCCAGCGCAATGTTCTGACCACTAGGCTATCCAGGGGAACAGGGGGAAGTAAGCTTAACCAGGCAGTAAGAATACGTTGGTCTCTCTTTTTTTTTTACCTTCACTCGACTACGAATCAAGAGGCCAGTTCTGCTGAAATTCTTCCTCATTCAACACGTTCTTGGCTTTGTTGGTTTTAAGCTTTTTTTTTTGTTTTCACTTTGAAGAGAATCAACGGCACATATGGGTGTCTCATAATCTGTGTGGTCGTAGGGGAGCGAGGCGTTAGAGACCTCAGCTTCTTTAAGGACCAGTATATTGAGGGCGGCGCCCATCTCCTCTCCCTCGCTGCTTTACCTTCCCTGACCCTAAAGAGGGCAGGTACCCATTTACAGCTGGGGGAACTGAGGGAACTGTACTGTAGCCAACTTATTTATTTATTTATTTATTTATTTATTTATTTATTTATTTATTTATTTATTTATTTACTTATGCATTTAGTTGTTCTTTTATTTCGAGAATAATGGAATAAGCACTCATGTGCTTTTTTTTTACATCCAATCCCCGTGTATATGCAGTTTTGTAAATTTTGTCACCTTCCCACGGGCACACAATGGCCTACTCCTCCAAAAATGGGAACAGGATTTATCTTCTGCTCAAGATGTTCTGCCTGCGCTCGCACACGGGACCTCGGTTTAAAGTCTCATCCGAAGGACTTATAAAAGATTGACTGCAGTCAGATTATTATTTCTTCAAATGCTGCTCATTACTACAATGAATATGTACGGTTGGTAATCATCGTTATTACTTTTTTTTAACCTCTTCACAAACTTACCCGACATTTAGTTATCTAAATTTTTGTTAGCCATGTTGTCTGTCGTTGGAGACTTCTTCTTCTTCTTCTTCTTCTTCTTCTTCTTCTTCTTCTTCTTCTTCTTCTTCTTCTTCTTCTTCTTCTTCTTCTTCTTCTTCTCTCGTTCGCTTTACACTGTCAGATGTGTCTGGGAAAAATAATGGCATGTCCTTTCCAGCTCCTCTCATAGGCCGTACAGCTTGGTCTGTAGGGTTATCTCCATCGGCCACACTTTCTTCCTCAGGTCGCTGAATAGCATACACCTCTGAAGGATGTGCTCGCCTGTCCTGTTTTCTTTACCACAGGCACACAGATTTCACTTAAATCGTTTGTGTTGCCCACGAAATATAGAAATTATAATTCATAAATTACGTCTAAATGCTTGGAAAACTAAATATTCAAAAGATGTTTTCTGTACTTGTTCTGCTATTATATCAGTCCACCATATACTGTTTGATTGCCCTGTGCTCATTGCCTCGTATAAAAGCAAAGGGATAGATCTAAGGGAAAAATACGGAAATTTCCAAAGTGTTCTGTATGATTCCGAGTCGCATGTCCTAATATCAGTTGCAGCAAGTATTTGCCAGTCACCAGTAGGTCAGTTACTATAAATGAAACTGTATAAACTTATCATCATCCATTATTTTCTTTATCCTTTCACTTTTTCCCCTCATCCCCTTTTCAGTGCATTCTTAACGTGAATGTACCATTGTCTAAATCACCTTGTAGTGAACGGACATTAAACCAATGAGAAGAAGAAGAAGCACACAGGGGAGAAGGAGCAAGTTTTAGCATTGTGGACATAATGGTGGTTTGGCCTGTTGTGCCCAGTGCGGAGTCTTAGAATTCTGACTTGTTCTTCTCTTTTGAAGGTGGTTGGTAGTCATAGTTGGAGACTCGAACCTTAATACACTCACCCTCACCACCAGATCATTACTACATAGTTCCCATTCTAACCACTGACACCAAC
>CM060339.1:38826590-38834090 GCA_030674155.1 Stramonita haemastoma | reverse complement strand
CAGACAGACAGACAGAGAGAGAGAGAGAGAGAGAGAGAGAGAGAGAGAGAGAGAGAGAGAGAGAGAGAAGAGAGAGAGAGAGAGAGAGAGAGAGATTTGATTTGATTTGATTTATTCTTTTATATCGAGGATAACGGGATAAGCACTCTTGTGCTTTATTTCATCCAGTCCCCGTGTGTATGCAGTTTTTGTAAATGTAATCTGTTCCCACCGCACACGATGGCCTACTCTTACGAAAAGTGGAACAGGATTTAACGTGTGCGCAAGATGTTCTGCGTGCGTTCGCACACGGGGCCTCGGTTTAAAGTCTCATCCGAAGGACTTTTGGGGAGAGTGGAGTCAGCACTGATGTTAACTCCAGGAGAAAAAGAGAGAGAGAGAGAGAGAGAGAGAGAGAGAGAGAGAGAAGAGAGAGAGAGAGAGAGAGAGAGAGAGAGAGAGAGAGAGAGAGAGAAGAGAGAGAGAGGAGAGAGAGAGAGAGAGAGATGTCTGTGACAATGACAACTTGTGAGAGATCGGGGATTGTCTGATTCTGTTAGTGGGTCAGGCTATCCCCCCCTCCCCTCCCCCTCCCCCATGGCATACCCGTGGATGGAGGGGAGGAGTGGCTGTCAGTACTATTAATAGCATCCCACCTGGAGAAAATGGCGCCAGGAATTAGGCCTACCTCTTTTCTATCCCTCTCTTTGTTTCTGCCTTGTTCCTTTTCTACCTGTCACTTCCTTGTTATCTGTTTTCTGCCGTCCTGTTCCATTCTCTTGACGACTTTTTTTTTTTTTTTATCCAGTCGACTTTTAAAAGATAGGGCGAAAGAGCTAAGTGGTCAGAGAGCTTGCTTTCCACCAGTCAAGTTAAGCAGCGTCCAGTGTGGTTACAAGTTGAATGGGTGACCGTTTGTGCGCCTTGGCTTCAGTACAGTTCCCCCCCCCCCCCCCCAGTTCACCCAGATTAAATGGGTACCTGCCCTCTTTAGGGTCAGGGAAGGTAAAGCAGCAGCGAGGGAGAGGAGATGGGTGCGGCCCTCAACATGCTGGCCCCTAGAGAAGCTGAGGTCTCTGACACCTTGCTCCCCTACGACCGCCTAGGTTGTGGGACACCTTTACCTTTTTTACCTAGCTGGATGTACCGAGCCTGACTTGTCAGGTGTTCATCGGCAACGCAACACACTTTGGGCATGAGACAGACAGCAACAATAGTTGCCGTCTGAATGTTTGATAAAGAAACAATCAGTTCCTAAATCAGATTCATATTGATTCGAAATTACTATTATATCCACAATTTTTTTTAAACTTTTTTTTTGTTTAGGACTAACCTCTGATTCAAAACTCATGTGAATTTGCACACAATCGGTAGGCTTGCATTTTTTTTCCCAAAAATTTTCAGCAAACACTTTATTCCCTCTGTCCTTATGTCGTCTGCTAGCTTCTGCTAACCACCATAATTAAACAGCAGGGTCAACACTTTAGGAACACAAGCAGTCCTCATTTGATGATCATTTCCAACTGTATGGTGACTACCTGACATTGCTCTATGTCCTCAATCACCCCCCCCCCCCCCCCCCCACCTAAAAAAAAAGTACAAAAGCATACGTTAAAAAATAATAAAAACGAGCAAAGTTTTCTCCTGAGTAGCACTGTAAAAAAGACACTGCTTGGCCTAGCAGGCAAAGGTGGAGTGTAGCCACAGTAGCAGCAACATCACACACAGCACAGTAGAATGGGGAAAAAATCATGGTATATTGAAAACAATGACATGGCGCACAGTTTGTACCCCACACTTTCCCCCCATCCACTACACCTTGACTGGTGTGTGGGTGCTAGTCTTTCAGGAGAGACCATAAACCGAGATCCCATGTACAATAACAATGGGTAGGCACTGCACTTGTGGCCACGGGGCTCTCCCCAGGCAGAGAGCAGCCCAAATTTCACGCAGAGAAATCAGCTGTGACATAAAGTGGTATAAAATAAATTTTAAAAAAAAATAAACAACAGGCATTCAGCACACCTACAAGAACCCACGGCAACAAGACCCTGGCAAAAGTCTGTAGAAAAAAAAACGCTGCTCCCGTTAAAGGTACACATAAAAAAAAGTTTTAAAAGTTAAAGTCTGTCCCGAGCCTAAGGCTCATCAGGCCGGTGCTTAACCCGGCTTCTGTGGCGTCCCTGGATAGGACGTCGCAGGGTTAACCCCCAGCACAAGGTTGGTACCCCTTTTACACCTGGGTGGGGTGAGAAAATAGCCGTAAAGTGCCTTTTCCAAGGGCACAACACCATAGCCGAAAGCTGGGATCGAACCCGCAACCTTTAGATTACGAGTCCAACGCCCTAACCACTAGACTACAGCGGTGGCTAAAGGTACACATGGAGACAGGAAGAGAAATAAACACGGGTGGCGCTGCTTTAGTGCCAATGCACCATGCAGTGCATCTCCTGGGTTTATCACAGTCCTTGATTAAATCGTGTGCCTGTGGGAACAGATGACATTTACAAAACTACATACACACGGGACTGAATGTAAAAAAATTAAAAAGCATATGATATAAATAATTCATAGATTTAAATTTTATTGTTCCTGGTGGTGGGGTATTTTACAGGGGAGGGATTACTGTAATATTTTTTATTTGGGTTTTGGTTTGTTTTGGTTTAGGGTTTTGTTTGTTTTGTTTTATTTTATTTGTTGTTGTTTTTAGGGGGGGGGGGGGGTTTGCTAGTCCCTAATCAAGGCAGGGCCGGGTTAAAAAAAAAAAAAAAAAAAAGAATGTGAAAGCTTATCTATCACCCTTGAAAAAAAACCAGAAAGATTATTCATTCATTAATCACTCAGTAATTCTCTCTCTCTCTCTCTCTCTCTCTCTCCTCTCTCTCTCTCTCTCTCTCTCTCTCTCTCTCTCTCTCTCTCTCTCTCTCTCTCTCTCTCTCTCTCTCTCTCTCTCTCTCTCTCTCTCTTTAGTCAGTTTTGTTGTTGGTTTATTTTTTGGTTGTTTGGGGGGGAGGGGGTGTTTGTTTGTCTTTTTGTTTTTTATTGTTGTTGTTTTGATGGGTGTAAAAAAGCAACAGGAGTATTTCTTTAGTATCCTCGAAATAAAAGAATTTGACTTGACTGCTCTCTCTCTCTCTCTCTCTCCTCTCTCTCTCTCTCTCTCTCTCTCTCTCTCTCTCTCCCTCTCTCTCCTCCTCTCTCTCTCTCTCTCTCTCTCTCTCTCTCTCTCTCTCTCTCTCTCTCTCTCTCTCTCTATATATATATATATATATATATATGTATGTATGTATGTATGTATGTAGTATGTATGTATGTATGTATATGTAGTATGTATCGAATAATGGAATAAATAATTGCCTGCGTTTTTACATCCAGTCCCCGTGTGCATGCGATTTTGTAAACTATTTTGTAAACTATTTTGTCAAACGCGCGCAAGACATTCTGTGTGCCTTCATTCACAGGGCCTGTGCAAGCAAGCATCTGCTCTTTTTTCTTTTCTTTTTTTTTTTCTTTTTTTTTTTTTTGGGGGGGGGGGGGGGCGGGTTGCCTTGACTTGCCCGGTTTTGTTTGTTTGTTTGTTTTTGTTTTGTTCTGTTTTTGTACTGTGTTGTTGGTTAAATGCATTATGTCTCCTTAATATTGTGGGAGTTTTGGTGTGTTTTTAAGGGGTGTTTCTTTTGTTTTTACGCTTTTGTTTTCGTGGGGGTTTTTGTTGTGTTGTTGTTGCTGTAGTTGCTGTTTATGTGTGTGTGTGTTGGGGGGGGGGGGATTTCTAGTTTATTTTTCTGTGTGACTGTGTGAATATTCGGCTTATCTTTACTAGCATGATGTACAAAGCAAAAGACAAGAAAAACAAAAACAAAACAACACTGGGCTGTCAAAGGAAGGGGAATAATGGGGGGGGAAGGAGGGTGGGGAAAGAGTAAAGGTTTCATCATCTCGGTCATCACTGGTTTTACGCTTCCATTTATTTTTTAAACCCCTACAGTTCAAGGAACATATTCTAAGTTTGTCCATCTACACCGTTAATAATGATGTCTTATGTTTAGCTTATAGGGCCATTCATATATAACCAGCATCCAAGAACCTGGGTAGAACGCCAGGCAGTTGATTTCCAAAAAAAAAATTTTTTATACTATCATGATGTATCCCTAAGGGCGGGACTGAATGTGATGAAGCACAATTAGGTGCTTATTCATCATCCTCGAAATACAAGAATCTGACTGATTGTTGCGTTGATTATGAGTTTCATCTCATGCAGTTGCTTCAAGAATTGTGACATTTTTGGGGTGGCCCGAGGTGCTGGAGTGGGAGAACTTGCCGAAGCGTGGGACCTCTGACTTTCTGGCTTCTGACCACAGTCCTGATATCAGAGAAATCTGGAAAGGACTATAATTCGACTAAAACAAACATTGCGTTGATTGGTTTACCGCTAAACCATCGAGCCTCCCAAAGACGCCAGCCAGATAGCTCACGCGTCAAGACAACAGCTGACGGCCAAAGGGAAACTACTCGGTATATTTGTAATAAGAAGGGACTGCTTCCCTTTATTAGGATTTGCACTCTTCACCATAAAAAAAAGTTGTGCCCGCGCGTGCATGCGTGCGTGCGTGGTGTGTGTGTGTGTGTGTGTGTGTGTGTGTGTGTGTGTGTGTGTGTGTGTGTGTGTGTCGTGTCTGTGTATGTGTATGTGTATGTGTGTGAGAGATCGCACGGGTGAACGGAGAGAAATAAACAAAATTGAGAAGATAAGAATACAGCAAGGTCTGATATGCTATTTCAGTATTTGGTATGTTTGTGTTGTATTTTTTTTATTCGGATTTTATTTTGACCATGTTTGATGTTCAGCAGATAAGTAGATCTACAGGTCTGCCTGTTTGAACTTGAATGACTTTTCATATTAGTCACTTTGGAAGAGCATAGGACAAAAGCCCTAATACAACCATTGTGTTGTGTTGCGTTGTAGGCTACATAGTGTATTGCATTGTATTATGTAGTGTTGTATTGTGCTGTGCTGTGGTCTTTTGTTTTGTATTGTTGTGATGTGTTGTATTGTGCTGTGTTGTATTGTGTTGTGATGTATTGTTAGGCCTATAATTATGTTTGTCCGTCGTGTTCGACGATGACCTCTGAAACAGCTGAGGAGGCAGCTTCTGTTTCAGAAATTGGGCAGAAATTTTATTATAGTGGAGATGCACACCCCTACTCTCTCAGCCAAGAGGCCATACGGACAGTCAGGGTTGGAGATGTTCTCCAAAGGCCAACTATCCTCCAGGGCTGCAGCACATAAGGACTGTGCAAGTCAAGCCTCCTAATCAGAGTCACAGTCATCACTAAAGACAAAGCTGTAAAGTGGAATTCCATGAGTGGGAAAGAAAGCCACTGATCATACAACCTCTCACTTTGCTGTTGCCCCCAGCGTCAGTGGTTTAATCCAGAACTGTGATAAAACCCAGGAGCTGATGAGAACTGTATTGCACTGAAGTGTATAGTCTTAACCTGCCTCAGACTGTCTCGTCTTATAATTATTGTCTCGCCCTGTTGTGTGTTGCATTGTCTTGCAGTGTATTGCCATGTCTTGTAATGAATTGTATTAATTACTTTGTTTTGTATTGTATTGCATAACCCTTTCAAATGTGTCTCGCACTGCATTACATTGTTTTGTTTTGCATTGCAACGTATTGCATTGTTTTGCATTGCACTGTACACCAGCAGGCACTACAGCTGATAGGATAAGAGCTTCTTTTTTTTTTTTTTTATTCCATGGCTAGAGCTCCAAGGGTGAGATTGTTACCTATGCATCGGTTTTACGGTGTGTGTGTGTGTGTGTGTGTGTGTGTGTGTGTGTGTGTGTGTGTGTGTGTGTGTGTGTGTGTGTGTGTGTGTGTGTGTGTGTGTGTTGTTGTTGTTGTTGTGGTGGTGGTGGTGGTTTGGGGTTTGTTTTGTTTTTTTGTTTGGGGGGAGAACCATCGAGGTATCCACATTCCGATTTCAGGGATAAAATTGTGCTTTTTTTCATATCCAGTCCCCAAGTGTATGCAGTTTTGTCAGATGTTCGCACCGGCACATAATGGCCTACTCTTCCAAAAAGCGGAACAGGTTTTAGCGTGCGCACAAAAATTGAATGTTCTGCTTGCGTTTGCACACCAGACCTCAGTTTATAGTCTCATCTGAAGGACTTTTGACACACGAACGACGTGTGAGTAATCTGTCACTTCCTCTGTGTCTGCAGAATGACACAGTGTGAGTAATCTGACACTTCCCTCTGTATCTGCATGACACATGACACAGTGTGAAGTAATCTGACACTTCCCTCTGTGTCTGCATGACACATGACACAGTGTGAGTAATCTGTCACTTCCCTCTGTGTCTGCAGGAGACATGACACAGTGTGAAGTAATCTGACACTTCCCTCTGTGTCTGCATGACACAGTGTGAAGTAATCTGACACTTCCCTCTGTGTCTGCATGACACAGTGTGAAGTAATCTGACACTTCCCTCTGTGTCTGCATGACACAGTGTGAAGTAATCTGACACTTCCCTCTGTGTCTGCATGACACATGACACAGTTTGAAGTAATCTGACACTTCCCTCTGTGTATGCATGACACATGACACAGTGTGGAGAGATCTGACACTTCCCTCTGTGTCTGCATGACACATGACACAGTGTGAGTAATCTGTCACTTCTCTCTGTGTCTGCATGACACATGACACAGTGTGAAGTAATCTGACACTTCCCTCTGTGTATGCATGACACATGACACAGTTTGAAGTAATCTGACACTTCCCTCTGTGTCTGCAGGAGACAGTGTGAAGTAATCTGACACTTCCCTCTGTGTCTGCAGACACATGATACAGTGTGAGTAATCTAACACTTCCCTCTGTGTCTGTATGACACATGACACAGTGCGAGTAATCTGACACTTCCCTTGGAGTAACCCGACACTTCCCTCTGTGTCTGCATGACACAGTGTGAAGTAATCTGACACTTCCTTCTGTGTCTGCATGACACAGTGTGAAGTAATCTGACACTTCCTTCTGTGTCTGCATGACACAGTGTGAAGTAATCTGACACTTCCCTCTGTGTCTGCATGGCACAGTGTGAAGTAATCTGACACTTCCTTCTGTGTCTGCATGACACAGTGTGAAGTAATCTGACACTTCCTTCTGTGTCTGCATGACACAGTGTGAAGTGATCTGTCACTTCCCTCTGGTGCACTGAGGTGTATACATGTAGTCCAGTAGACTGCAGTATCAGTGGCTGCAATGTGGATGGGGCCATGCTGTGTAGTGCTGGGTTTTTTGTTGTTGTTCTTGCTGAAGTTGTTGTTTCGTTTGTAAGCTGCTGCTGCTACTACTCTGTGTGTGTATGTGTACGTGCGCCTATGCGCATGCATGCATAGTGAGAGAGGAGAGAGAGAGAGAGAGAGAGAGAGAGAGAGAGAGAGAAGACAGACAGAGCAGAGACAGAGACAGAGAGAACAAGGAGGGTAGTGTGTGAGGAGAGAGAGAGAGAGAG
>CM060339.1:38794090-38821590 GCA_030674155.1 Stramonita haemastoma | reverse complement strand
ACAACAACAACAACAAACCCAAACATAACTCATCTGACATTAAATCCATATATATATGTATATAACAACAGTCCTCTGGCACTAACAAAATTGTCTTCAGCCGACACGAAACACAATCATCCTGCTGACATGATCGGCACTCTCCCTTGCAAGCAGAGTCTAAGCAATCTCTCAAACCGAGCCATAGCAGTTCTGCAGAAACACACAACCACAGCAGCACACTCAGGCAGTGACGATCAAATCATTCCGTGGACTCTGCCCAAGCAGTGACACAATCATGACGACAGACGGCGGCACAATCATGACGACAGACGGCGGCACAATCATGACGACAGACGGCGGCACAATCATGACGACAGACAGTGGCACACTCGGGCTTGACAATCCAACCAGAAGAGAGGAACCCACAGCTGTGGGACAGGCAGCAGCCACCTTGGGTTCCCATGAGGCACCAGATGTATTTTTCGGAGGAGAATGTCGGAAACGGTAAGTATTCAGGCAAGGGGGGGTGGGGGTGGGGGTTAGGGGAGGGGAGGGGAGGGGAGGGGGGTGGGGTGCTGTGTGTCCAGCGAAAAACCCATGAGGGAGGAACACAGTGCTGAAGATGAAGTGTTCAGGAAAGTGGGTGAAAGCACAGTGTAGACTATGCACACACACACACACACACACACACACACACACACACACACACACTGCACGCATACACAATGCACGCATACACTGATGATGCCTGGCTATGCACAGACACTTTTCTCACTCACAACACACACACACACAACACACTTTTCATACAAAAACATCTCGTCATACATGGCACTCAATCACTTGCCGTCAATTATCACACATCACTTATAACTTTATATATCACACCCAATATCCACATTAAAAAAAAAAACACTCAAAAAAGAATTCAAGAAAAAAAAAACCCAAACAGACACTGAAGGACATTTGTTATATAATATTGTACAGGCATCCTGGCTGATAAACTGGAGTCACAAGCAAGCACAAGCATATGTACAAACACATTATCAGCATACTAGCACGTGTGTAATGCAGGCACACTCATTCAAGCAAGCAAACACACACACATTCCTGTAGATACAGAAATGCATGCGCGCACACACACACACACAATCCTGTGGATACAGATGTGCACACACACACACCACACACACCTGTGGATCATACAGATGTGCACAGACATACACACACATTCCTGTAGATACAGAAATGCACGCGCACATACACACACACACACAATCCTGTGGATAAAGATGTGCGTGCATGCAAACACACACACACACACACACATACCTGTGGATCATACAGATGTGCACACATACATACATGTACATACACACACACCTCCTGTGGATTCAGATGTACACACACATACACACACACATTCCTGTAGATACAGAAATGCACGCAGACACAGACACAGACACACACACAATTCCTATAGATACAGAAATGCACACACAGACACACACACACACACACACACACATTCCTGTAGATACAGAAATGCACGCACAGACACACACACACACACATTCCTGTAGATACAGAAACGCACACACACACACATACACACACACACCTGTAGATACACACACACCCCCACAACCCACCCCACCCACCCACAACCCCCACCCACACCCCCCTAACCCACCCACCCCCACACCTCAATTATTAACGCAAGCCAGCAGGTGGTTGCACAGCGCGGCGTAGTGCGTGTGGTCCCCAGACAGCTTGCGCACGTGCAACCCCGGGGGGGCCTCTCCCTCCCCCCCACACACCTCCACCTCCATCTCCAGGTCTGCCTGCTGCAGACGCAGAAAGAAGCAGCCCGTCTCCAGCCGCTCGTAGGCCACCGAGGGACACACAGAGTCCAGGGCTTCCTTGACCGCCGCAACTACCTCCTCCGCACTGCGTTGCTGATGCCCCCAGGCAGGACCCAACTCCAACAGGCGAGACATGCTGCTGCTGCTACTGCCGCTGCACTCCACATCACCATCACTACTACGTTGCTGCTGCTGCTGCTGCTGGCTCAACAACACCGGGGAGGAGGGGGAAGGACAGGGGGAGGGGCAGGGGGAGGAGGAGGAGAAAAACTGGGGGGGTAGGGCGCCAGTGTGCTGGGAGAGGCTGGAGTCGGAATGGCAGGAGGAAGGAGGGTGGTGGTGGTGGGGGTGGTGGTGGTGGTGGGAGTGGGAGGGAGGAGGAGGAGGAGGGGGGGCTGCTGGAGGGGAAGTAGCTGTTGAGGGGGGAGGGGGGGGAGGAGAGCGACTCCTGCAGGGAGAGGGGGGGCATCGCCGCGGCGGCATTGGAGGGCTGGTGGTGGTGGTGGAGAGGGGAGGAGGGCTGGGAGAAAAACCCGGGAAGGGAGGACCACCACCACCACAACTACCCCCACCCCCACCCATCACCCCCACCCCCAACGGCGACACGCGCGAGGTGGGGGAGGAGGGGGAGGAGGACACGGTGGAGGTGAAGGGGGGCATGTGGTGCAGCGTGGGCACGTTGGCACGCCCCAACCCCCCCCCCACACCACCACCACCACCGCCAACACCACTACCACCACCCAGGGTGAACTCCGAAAGTGGCGTGGCGTTGGCCAGTTGCGCGTGGTAGGAACTGTCTCTGGCCTCTTGCAGCGTGTTGTAACGCCGCCAACGAGAGTGATGCCTCTGAGGGAAAGAAGAGGAAGAGGGGGAAGAGGATGAAGAAGAAGAAGCAGCGTCCAAACCTCGACCCAGCGACGACACGGGAAGAGGAGGGGGAGGGTTCCAGGAGTAGATGGAGCTCAGGTCGGGGTGGGGGGTGTCGCCGTTGGAGAGGGGGGTGTAGATGGCAGGGGGGATGGAGGCCAGGTTGGTGCTGATCAGCCCAAAGCCCTGCAGGAAGGAGAAGGGGTAGGAGCTGATGCCCCCCCCACCAGCAGCTGCCAGCGACGGGATCCCTCCCCCGGCCATCGAACACGGAACAACACCACCAACAACACCGCCGACGCCCCCCCGCCCCAAAGGCGAGTCACTGCGGGGGAGGGGGGAGGAGGGGGAGGGGGAGGAAGGGGAGGAGGGAGAGGAGGGGGAGGAGGGAGAGACGCTCGCGCGGTGGGTGCGGCTGTCCTCCTGAGGGCCCGTGTCAAGGTCGGTGACGTGACCTTGCGTGTCCGTGATGCTGATCTGAGGGGTGGCTGCGTACACCCCCACCCCTCTCTGCCGGCCGTCCGGCACACCCAGGGTGGGGGGAGGAAAGGGGGTGGTCCTGGAACCCAGCCCTCCTCCCTCCTCCTCCCCCCTCCTCCTCCTGTTCTCTCCTCCACATCCACCATCTCCGCGTCTTCCATGTCCTCCTCAGGGGGGTCTGCAGAGTCTGCGGAATCTTCCCGGATGGAGGACAGGTTCTGGAAGGTGGGGGGAGGGGAGGAGCGCTGCAGGGTGGGGGGTGGCCGCGAGTGCAAGAGGTGAGACATCCCCCCCGGGGGGGACTCCGACCTCTGGGTGGGGGAAGAGGGGTGGTGGGCCGGGGGGGGAGGGGCGAAAGGCATGTGGGGGGGAGAGGGGCTCACTGAGGAGGAGGAAGGGGAGGTGGAGGTGGGGGAATGGTGGCCTGGGTGGTGGTGGGGGTGGTGGTGTGAGTGGGGGTGATGGTGGGGGTGGGGGTGGTGGAGGGGGTGGATGAGCTGCAGTCGCTGCAGGCGCTGCTGTAGAAGTGCTGACTCGCTCGGCGACGCAACGAGCCCCCCCTCACCCCCACCCGGCCCCCCGGAGGCATAGCCGGGGGAGGAGGGCTGCGGGGGTGATGGGATAGGGGAGACCGGTAAACCCCCGCCCTGCACACACACAACATGCACAGCTGTTAGTTAGATAGTCACCTACCTCCCTCCCTGCACACACACACACAATGAGCACAGCTGTTAGTTACCAACCTCCCTCCCTCCCCGCCCTGCACACACACACACACACACACAACACACACACACACACACACACACACACATACACACAACCACAGTTAAGAACAAAATGGTACTGTTGTGGTTTTAAAATGTTTTAGGGTCAGCTTTAATACTCGTTTTTGCACGTGTTCTTTCACTCGAGTTTGTTTTACATTGTTTGTTGTCAAGTGACGTGTCACAGAATTGTGTGTTCAAGTTTCAACTCTTCACAGCGTTTTGTATTTTCATTTCTTTTTTTTTTTTAATGCAATAACCATGCAGCTATACTTATGCAGACCTGTGCACCACCTTACTACTGATGTCAGTATTTTTATGGCAATTTTCAGTATTTTTCACCGAGTTAAAAAAAAATTTTGTGCGTTGTTCGTGACACACTTTTTCAACATGAAGAATAAACGTCTTTTTTTTTTCTTAATGGCTTTTTCCCCCCTTTATTTGGTTTCTCATCCCCCTTCCAATTTCTTTCCATTGTACAAAAGCTCATAAGCTTTTTCTTTTATCAACTAGCAAATCTGGATAGGTCTGATGACTTCATAAGTGATGTAATATATCATATGGGATTGTCCTAGATACTGTTGAAAATTGTCATTTCTTTTTAAAGCTTTCAAAAAGGAAGATACCAAAATAGAGAGGTGTGTGTGTGTGTGTGTGTGTGTGTGTGTGTGTGTGTGTGTGTGTGTGTGTGTGTGTTAGTGGAGAGGGGAGTGGGGGGGGGGGAGAAAGACAAGAGGAGGGAGATAGGGTGGGGAAACTAGTCAAGAAGGGAGGAGAGAGAAGCATTATGTGAGGGAGAGAGGTGGTAGTGGGTAGGGGAAGAAGACTAGTGAAGTGGGAAAGGATGGCTGGAGAGAGTGGCAGCAGAGAGAGAGAGACAAGGAAGGCAAGCAAGGCAAGGCAATTCTTTATTCGAGGATAATAGAATCTAGCCTGTGCTTTTTTACATCAGTCCGCCTTTCAGGGATAACATCAAGTTAAAAAGATACTAAACAATAAGAGGAGAGAGGAGAGAGAGAGAGAGAGAGAGAGAGAGAGAGAGAGAGAGAGAGAGAGAGAGAGAGAGAGAGAGAGAGAGAGAGAGAGATACACTCTCTGGTGAAGATTGAAGAAGATCCTATGCCTTTCTCATTTTAATATCAAGTCGAATACCCCAAATGCAAATTAAAAATTCATCTGATTTTGGAGTGGCTCACCATGACAGTTTGCATGGCCAGAAAACAAGTGCTGTGTATGTGTGCTGCTTTGCTGCTGCCCAGTACAGCAGCTGAGCGGAGGCCGTGTTCAACACATGTAACTTCAGAACGCGTCTCGATGCAACTGCAGAACAAGTCACTTTGCCGTTTTAACGATCAACTGATTTTTCGAAGATGTGAGAGGTTTACTGTTCCATGATTTTCCAAGAAAGCAGCGCTTCTATAAATGAAAAGCCGTGGATTGCTAGGCCTATGTTCCGACCGTGTTCCAATTTTCGATACCACTTGCGTACATGAAGTTCAACTTTCACTATTATGCGAGTAGCCCGATGCCCGAGACATAGCGCAGGTTTCTAACCTTACTCGGCAAAACGAACAGCCAATTTTGCTGTTCATGCATCTATATCCGCAACTGTACCTCTTTTAGCCCCATCCTGGCCTGTTAGCGTCATTTTGCATTCACTCCACGTCTTTTTTGCTTGTAAGTGTATCAGTTTGGTCTGTTTCTCCGCAAAAGTTTACACCCCTTTCCGCCATGTTGTTTTGAAAGTACTGCTGTGCGCATGCGTTATCAGGGGAGATAAGTAGGCCTAACTGAACGAAAGGACTAGGGCCTAACAGACAACGTAATGCAAGATGAACGGTATCGCTGATCGATAGAAGACGATGTTTTTGATTTTCGGATTTTTCGTTGACAAAAATCAGATTTTTTATTAATAAAATCGCATTTCCGTATTTTCCCATTTTTTACGGAAAAATACGGAAGGTGCACAGGTCTGCTTATGACTGCTCATTTATTGAACACAGATCCACACAGTGTAATGTGTTCAGAAGATTCAAAATGAACACTTATGGGCACCTGAATTCAGCAATGGACACAAATCTTATTTTGAGAGAGAGAGAGAGAGAGAGAGAGAGAGAGAGAGAGAGAGAGAGAGAGAGAGAGAGAGAGAGAGAGATGCTTTTTCTGACACTACTGAAAGAAAACAAAGGCACATAAAAACCCAAATAACCAAAACAGCATATACACCAAAACTAAATAAACCAAACTCATATCAAACCAATATAAAAATTTCAAGCTGAATTAAAAAAAAATCAAAGCTCAAACTAAAACACATCTAAACTCAATCTGAAACAAGCAGAAATAAAAAATATAACCAAGAAATAAGCACACATACATAATATCCACATATAATGTGCACACCAAGCATGCTCGTAACACACATCAATCATAACTAAATTGCTTCATCTACTAACATGTACACTTACCATGAAATCACACACACACACACACACACACACACACACACACACACACACACACACACACACACACATGCACATTGGTAGTTGTTGTTTTTTTGTTTAGTTGCGTTTCTTTTCTAGATAGGTGGCTTGATAAAAAAGAGCAAATTTATTGCTTACTCAATGTACCATCTGGACATAAAATTTTGACTTTGACTTTGGCTTTCCACACACACACACACACACACACACACACACACACACACCACACACACACACACACATTCTCTGTAGCCTACAATGTAATCAGTTCCATATCTCAGGATTGCATGTATTGGTGAGCCCTTGAATGAGAATAGGAAAGTAAGACAGAGAAAGAATTAGGAGAGAGAGAGAGAGAAGAGACGACAGAGAGAACAGAGAGAGAGAGAGACAGACAGACAGACAGACAGACAGACAGACAGACAGACAGACAGAGACAAAGAGAGACAAAGAGATACAGAGACAGAGAGTGATGAGAGAGAAGAAAAGACAGACAACTAAGTGACAGACAGGGCACCAAAATTAAAGCATAACACAATTTATTTTTTAGAAAATATTGACTAAGAAGTCAAATTTGACAAGAAAGAAAGAGGAAAAGGGACACACGTAACCAACCCCCTAACCCCCAACACTGAACACACCATGTTAACAGAATAACTGCATAAACATGATAAACGCATGCCATACTTGCAATAACAACAACATTGTCTAATATCACTTAATGTGAATAGACGTTAAATTGAAGAACAACACGTTAAATTGAAGAACAACAATAACAACAATATAGTACACCTACACCATATAATATACATTTTCTAAAAAAAAAATCCACCCACAAAACATCAATGTAACAAGCACACCCCCTGTATGGTACATTAGTGTATTAACCCTGCTGCATACATGGAATGACTAAACGTACAGAAATACTTCACCAGCAGACAACAATATCAATCAGAGCATAACTAACAATATCAGCTGAACATAACTGATCACTGATCAGTATCAGTGATTAATGTAACCAGTCAACTGATATTGTAAACCATAACATGACTGATTAGGTAACAGTATCTACCGTAACATAAATAATCAACCAATGAAATCAACTATAACATAAAGATGAACAGTACCACCAGTGATTTAAACTGATCAACTAATAACTGAAATATTCCTATCAATCATAGCATAACAGATGACCTAAGTGATAATGTACTAGTATCAACAATAAGTTATCTTATTACTGATACTAGTACATTATCACTGATAATCAAAAAGTAACCATGACATAGCATACCAACCAACAATACCAACTGTAACTGAACTCATCAGCTAATACTATTCAAGAATAGAAGAATGGGTTGAGTGCAAGGGCTTTGATTTGTCTTTGCCAGAAATAGCGCTATGCAAATTCCATTTGTTATTATTTTTATCGTTATTATCATCAACTATATCATAACCAATCAGGCAACAGTACCTATCAGCCAAAACTCAACCAATCAATAAAATCATCTGTAACACAACTGATTAATTACAGTCAACCAATCAAAATGATCTCTGTGAATATGGCCCGCCATTACTCACTAGTGAGTTCACCATTTATGTTGTTATCCTGACTGACGGCTGGATAAAACAAAAAAAAAAGTCATTATGTGTGCTTACTCCTTTCCCTCAATAAAATAAAAAAAAAGATTCATTCGTCCATTCATTCACTCATTCTAAAGTAACTTCCTACCACTGAACAATCTTTGGGTTGGAAGGAAACAGTCTCTGGCTGTTCAATCAATCAATCAATCAATCAATCAATCAATTAATCAATTAATCATTTCAGTTACTCCCTCACTAAGTCTTAATCATGATGTTTAATTAATAACATCTAGCCAACCACAAGGGCCATATCAGGCCTGATACCTCCATCAAAATTCTAAATAAAACTCAACAAACTGCACATACAAAATCCTAAGAAAACACAACCCCCCATCATTTACTCTGTATTTACAATTTGTAAGATGAAATAATACCAGCATCATATATTAATTATTCATTCTCTCCCCTTGTGATATCTACACAGATTGGAATATTTATGTAGATAAAAACACAAAAAAGGAGGAAGGGGGGGGGAAAGCGGGGCAAAGTGAGATGGGAAAAGAGTGAAAGAGAGGGGGGGGGGGGGGGGGGGAGGAAAGAGGAGATTTGAAGGGGGGGAGGGGGGGGGGGGAGGAGGGGGGGAAGAAAAGAGGCAGCAACCATCACCATATGACCATGGATATACATGTATGATCACGTATGTAGAACTAGAATACAAACATAGTTTGGGTTTATGGCTTTTTACATCGTATTAATTAAACAGGCTTCATCAGTTCCATTGATGAATGGTATTATACATACACACATACATACACAGGAACCCCCACCTCCAGGCTGCAGAGAAGCCCACTACCTTGTTTTACAATAATTCTGCAAAAGGCACTGGATTACAAACGCCTTTTTTGTGTGTGTGAATTTTCTTGATTAAACAAACTGTCACCTTCATTTGTAATTAATTAACACATCAAGTTAAGCACCCCCGAGTGACAAAAAAAAAAAAAAATAAATAAATAAAAAAAGAGAAAGAAACCAACCTATTTTATTGTACAATTTACAGAGTAACACAAATATAAACACACAAGAAGCTGGGGACATTGTTTATATATATTCATGGATTCCTCCATTCCCTTTCTTCTAAAAAAAAAAAAAAAAAAAAAAAAGGGGGGGGGGGGGTTAAAAAAAAAAGAGTGCAATACACAAACATATTTTGGTGTTTGTATGTGTTTGTTTCTCAGAAGAGAGGGACAAATGTAGAACAAGTATATGTGCACATCGGACTCTTTTTGTCACGGACAAATAAAAAAGAAAATGAATCTATCAGAGCAGTGACTACTCAAATCTACAATAACGACCACAAAAAAAACTCCCCAAAGAAAACGTTTTCTGTGCCAGTTTCCAGGTGTGTTTTTTTCTTCTCTTATTCCTCACTAATTCAGCTGATTGTACATACAAGCCTAACAGCCTGATGATCAATCTGAACTTTAACATTCAACCAAGGTGACAGTCTCAAGATTGTTGTGTGGCCAGCATGACTATACACAATCAATACCACTGGAAGGGCTGGATTGCCTTCATGTTCTAACAATCCTGTGTTGTTGTTTTTTAGACTGCTGCTAAAATCTTGTGAAGCAAAGCACTTCTGATAAGCTCCCGATGTATAAATTTGTCAGAAAAATTAAAACTTTGCCTTGCATGTAATATCCAGAAATGTTTTTTTTTTGTCACTTCATTTTATTCTCTATACCTTCCAATGCCTTGAATGATTCCACAGAACACAGACATGTAAAAAACAAAAAAAGCAAAACTGTCTGTTATGTTCCTTTTTGGTGATGGTCCCAACATCATTCAGGGTGCAGGATAGCTCATGGTCAGGTGCCTCGCTTTCCCCCTGTCAGTTAAGCAGCGTCGAGTGTGGTTACCACTTGGATGAGTGACCATTTGCGCGCCTTGGCTTCAGTGCAGTCCCCCCCCCCCCCCCCCCCCAGTTCACCCAGCTGTCATGGGTACCTGCCCTCTTTTAGGGTCAGGGAAGGTAAAGCAGCGAGGGAGAGGAGATGGGCGCCACCGCCCTAAATATGCCCGAGAGAAGCTGAGGTCTTGATGCCTCATCTCCCCCCCTAGGTTATGGGACACCTTTACTTTACCTTACCTAATATCAATCACACAGCCTAAGGCCTTGTGTTTGACACCATCTATTATCCTGACCTGGTGACATCTAGGGTGGATCCTAGTTCTATGCCTTGTGTTTGCATTACTACCAGTTCACTACACTTGACTGGTGCTGTGATCCTAGTTCTATGCCCTTGTGTTTGACACCAGTCATACTGACGTGGTGGGATCCTAGTTCTATGCCCTTGTGTTTGACACCAGTCATACTGTGGTGTGATCCTAGTTCTATGCCTTGTGTTTGACACCAGTCATACTGGTGGTGTGATCCTAGTTCTATGCCCTTGTGTTTGACACCAGTCACTACTGACTGGTGCTGTGATCCTAGTTCTATGCCCTTGTGTTTGACACCAGTCATACTGATGGTGCTGTGATCCTAGTTCTATGCCCTTGTGTTTGACACCAGTCATACTGACTGGTGCTGTGATCCTAGTTCTATGCCCTTACCTCCTTTCCTCCCTATACATTCCTATGCCTCCAATGTCTCTCCATGAACATCAACATGTAAAAATTTTTTTTTTTTTTTTTTTTAAATCTGGCTGAGATATGTGCAGAGTCATGTCAGCTCACACATCTGACATGCTGTCTATTACCTTGATATAAAAGAATAAAATTATTTTAAAAAATTAAAATATAAAAAATGCTAATTGCACAGCTTTATCAACTGGTACCACCCCCCTCCCCTTCCCACAAAGTAAAGATACAGAAAAAATAATAACAAAATGACTTGCATCAGTGACAATTTTATTAGTATCATTATTAGTATCATTGTTATTATCACTATCAATACTATCATTATAGGCTTATTCATTTCTCACAGTCAATGAACACAGGGCTGCCACTATAGCACCACCAACAATGATAATAAAAGAAATGTATAAAACCAATATTAAAAAAAAAATAAATAAAAGCCTTTTCAAAGTGGCCTTGTTGTGTCAACTCCTCTGCTGCTGCTGCTGCACCAATCAGTACACAGCCTGGCTGAGTATCCAACACTGCAGACCTGCTACAGCCAACCCCAGCTTCTTTTTCCTGCATCATTCAATTAAACAGTGCTACGTCTTTCTAACACTCGAGCATCACTAGGCCAATCCTAGTGCTACCTAACACTGCAGACCTGCTACAGCCAAAGCCAGCTTCTTTTTCCTGCATCACTCAGTTAGCCACTGCTATATCTAACACTTGAGCATCATAGAGCCAATCCTAATGATGCCTAACACTGCAGAATAGCTATAGCCAAAGCCAGCAAAAGCAGGGGGGATATGACGCTTATGTGTGTGTGTGTGTGTGTGTGTGTGTTGTGTGTGTGTGTGGTGTGTGTGTGTGTGTGTGTGTGTGTGTGTGTGGTTCGTGGAACAAAAGAAAGGCCAGCGATCTCACAGTTTTCTGTGCACCAGCTTGTTGTTACACCTGACTGGACACTTTGTGATTATCATTATTATTATTACTGCCTTGTAGATCTGTCCACAGCAACAAAGAAAAAAAAAAAAAAAAAGCGATTATTGATGTACAGCTATAGGTGTCTTTTTGCAAAAAAGAAATAACAAAGAAAAATCTTCTTTTTGTGAGAACTTCAAAGAGGAAAATGTCTTCTGCAAAACACAGCAAGATGGAGGTTGGGTGGGTTATTGTTTTGTTTTTGTTTTGTTGGGTTGTTGTTGTTGGTTTGTTGTTTTTTTTGGGGGGGGGGGCTTTTTATAGAATAAATAGAAAAATATCTTTTGCAAAACAGTTATTGGAAAAGCGCCTTTGTTATGTATTAATGACTAAGAAAAATGTCTGTGCCAAGTCTACCCTACTTCGTAACAAGCAAGTTTTTCCTTTGTCAGCACAAGAACTAGGAAGGCATCTTTGGTATAATAAAAGATTAAATTAAAGAAGGTATCTTTTTAAAATAAGATAAAGATGAATAGTGTCTTTCACAAATAATTAGAAAAATGCATTGCGAAACAGAGCAACTAGTACAAATGTGGGGGGGGGGATAATTATTTTAGTTTTTTTTTCGTGAACACAGAAACCAGAAAAAGTGCTTGTTGTGTTTTTTTGGAAACAGAATAACTGCAAAAGTATTTACTGCAAACAGAAAAAAAGACGTATTTTGTGTTTTAGCAAACTGAGTTACTAGGAAAATGTACTTTACAAACAGAGTAAATACAAAAGTGCTTTAAATAGCAAACATAGTTACTTGAAAAAGTGTATTTAGCAAACATAGTTACTTGAAAAAGGTGTATTTAGCAAACATAGTTACGAGAAAAAGGTATTTAGCAAACATATACCAGAGAATGATTTAGCAAACAGAAAGTGTTCTTTACAAAACAGAGAGACTAATAAACAGTTTATTTTGAAAACAAGAGTAATTACACAAGTGTTGTGTGCGAACAGACTACCTACAATTTTTTTTTTTTTTTTACAGAGTAACTAGTAAAGAATATTTTGCAAACAAAAGTGTTTTCTGAAATTTCTTTATATGAAAAATTCCCTGCAGAAATATATAATTATAAAGGGATAAAAAAAAAATATGCAAACTTCCTGAGACTATGATCGAATTAAACAAATCTTTCCTATTTTTATTAATTACAATTTTAAATACTCTTCTGTTCTGTTTGTTACTTGTTGTACGATGACACATTTTCAAACTGCCGAATCACAGATTTCATTTTCTTTGTTGGTGGAGCACACTACAAGCCATTACTTTGTTGTTGTTGTCTTTGCGTCAAACGGATCTGTTTACAATGTGTTTAATTTTCTGAATAAACTCTGTGTAAACCACCTTTTCCAGGCCTTTCTTTTGCTTCCGTATATCACAGTGAGAAAGAGGGAAGAAAATAAACTTTGAAAAAAAAAAAAAACCACCTTAAAATAATATATATATATATATATGCAAATAAGCAAGGGGAGGATTATACAACAGGTGAGTATATCACTAATCACTTTCATACAGAAAAAAAAAACCACAAAAAAAGTAAAATAAATAACAAAAAAAAACACATCTAAACAATAAACTGTGCAGTGTCAGCAAAAAAAGGGAAATTTGCAGTAAAAAAAAAAAAAAGAAAAAAGAAAGAAGAGGGGGGGGGGGGGGGGGGAGGGGGAGGAGCAAGGGGACAAGGTATGGTGGCTAAAACACACACAAACCAACCAGCAAAAAAAAAAAAAAAAAAAAAAAAAAAAAAAGCAAAGGAGAGAGAGGCGTAAAGAAGCAGGAGGCGACACAGACCCTCATGGAGAGGAGGTGGTGGAGGTGGAGGTGGGCAAGAAATACCCGTTGCTGCGCAGCAGCGGAGAGGGGAGGACAGACCAGAGTAGGAAGCTGCAAATACACCATCAGTCCACATACACCACCGCTGCAGCCCTAACCGCCAACACACTCCTGCCTGCCTGTCTTCCGCGTCACAGCAACACCAACCACAACACCACCAACAGCACAGCCACACAACCAGCACAACACAACACCAGCACAACCACAACACCAGCACAACCACAACAGCAAGACTACTGTCTACCACAACATGTCAAAAGAATGCAAACCATGCAGTTAAAATAAAAATAACAAAACCAACCAAAAACAAAAACGTGTGTGTGTGTTTCTTAGGCTAATGCCCTTGGAGAGGGAAATGATGTTTAACTTGGAACATCCCCCCCACCCCCACCCCCTGAATTTTCCCCACCTGAACAAACTGTTGGGTATTCCTTTTTTTTTTTTTTTTTTTCTTTAAGTCATTTCTGCTTTACAAGAAAAAAAAAACCCTCAGGACCTAAAAACATTTTATATTTCTACTGCAGCAATCATTAAGATGAACAATGGATGTGGTATTCACAATTTCAAATACTGTTGACATTTAAACATTTAATTAATCCAGATTTTGAAACCAACTGAACCAAAATGATGTGCAACATGTTGGACACCGAAAGCTTTAAAGAGTTTTTGAGCGCAAAGGAAATGTGAACACTGCTATACTATAGCAAGTTCCCTCCTCTTCACAATCCTCTTCTCTAAACTTTAAAATATGTACACAGGGGAGCAGCCGCTTTATGCTTTACTGGTATCAAGGTTACATTACAAGCTTGGTAATTGTCTCCCCATAAGTTCTTATCAATTATCTCCCCATAAGTTCCTCTCAATCATTTCGCCCAACCAACATCCTAACACATTAAATTTTCATGCACAGAGAATGAAAGAATTTTTTTTTTTTTTGAGTACTTCACTTCATAACTTTTAAAAAAAATGTTTTTTTAAACAAAGTAAATGAAAATGGTGTACGCTATGAACAAAAATCTCTTTGTCCAATTTACCAAACTGACTTCAGTAACTCTGTCCCATTACCTAGGTTTCTTCAACAACAACAACAACAACAAAATCAGAAACAATAAACACTACGCACAGATATAATGATAGAAAGGAAAGGAAAATAAAATAAAATTTTAAAAAACACACACACACACACACCAAACAAAAAAATGATTGGTTTCTGAGAAGCACGATTCAAACCTGCAACAGCTGACAACACAGATCATGCAGGCATCTCTAAGTGCAGAGAGAGAGAGAGAGAGAGAGAGAGAGAGAGAGAGAGAGAGAGAGGAGAGAGAGAGAGAGAGGAGAGAGAGAGAGAGAGAGAGAGAGAGAGAGAGAGAGAAGAGAGAGAGAAGAAGAGCAGAGACAGACAGAGAAGACAGAGACAGAAGACAGACAGACAGACAGACAGACAGACGAGACAGACAGACAGACAGACAGGACAGACAGACAGACAGACAGACAGACAGACAGACAGACAGAGAGACACAGAGAGCGACAAACAGACAGACAGACAGGCAGACAGAAGACAGGAAGCAGACAGACAGACTAGGAAGAGAGAGACAAGAGAAACAGACAGAAGACAGAGACGAGACAGAGAAAGAGACAGGAGATACACAGAGGAGAGACAGACAAACACACACACACACACACACACACACACACACACACACACACACCACACAACACTACACACACACAAAAAGTGATAGGGACACACACACACACATAGATACATAGTTCCATACCCTCCACCACATTTCCATAGATCATAATAAAAGTAGGTAAACTGTCTTTCTTTCTAGCATAATGTCCTGTGAGTAAGATCTAGTGTACACAGACAGTCATCAGACACTGTAGATAGCTATAGATAGATAGATATCGTCTGCAACCCCAACACAATCACCACACTTACCACACAGGTCATCACTGACATATCAACAAAACAGAAAAAAAAATAGAATGAAAAAAATATAAAACCAAAGAATGGAGAGAGAGGAAGGGAGGGAAGGGAAGGGGAAGAGGGAGAAGAAGGAAGGTGTGGAGAGAGAGAGAGAGAGGAGGAGAGAGAGAGAGAGAGAGAGAAGAGAGAGGAGAGGAGAGAGGAGAGAGAGAGGAGGGGGGGAGGAGGGAGAGAGAGGGGGGGAGGGAGAGAGAGAGGGGGGAGGGAGGGAGAGAGAGGGGGGGAGGGAGAGAGAGGGGGGGAGGGAGAGAGAGAGGGGGGAGGGAGAGAGAGGGGGGAGGGAGAGAGGGGGGAGGGAGAGAGAGGGGGGAGGGAGAGAGAGGGGAGAGAGAGAGAGAGAGAGAGAGAGAGAGAGAGAGAGAGAGAGAGAGAGAGAGAGAGAGAGAGAGAGAGAGAGAGAGAGAGAGAGAGAGACTTCAAAATGCAGAACAGGTGAAAAGAAGGAGGAGGAGGTTGGAAATATCCTGTGACACTCCTACAAACAGGGTACACAGACAGCCCACACAGATGGACACACTCCCCAACACCATGCACAGACAGACAGACAGACAGGACAGACAGACAGACAGAAAACTCTGAGCCATCTGAAAAAAAAAAAAAAACTCAACCTAAAAACAAACACACATAACACACAACAAAAAAAACCCCTCTTTCCTCACTGTTTTCCAAGGTTTGTTGTTTTTTTTCTATTTTTACAATAGCTTTCCCCCATTTTATATCACTTATGCCTATACATGATGAACAGACATTAAATACAAAACACACACACACAACACACACACACACACACACACACACAACACACACAACAAACCAAACACACATACTAACACACACTCTAACCCTCCCCCTCTCCCCTACCCCCCCCACCATCCCCTACCCACACACAGAGAGAAAAACACACACACATTTTCCCTACCCACAACACCAAAACACCTCAGATAACGACAACAACAACAACAAAACAACACCACAATTCCGAAATAACAATAGCCAGCCAAGAACACCGGTCAGGTCAGGGCAGGAAAGGGAAGAGTGGGGAGGGACGTGAAGGTCAAAGGTTACAGGGTAAAAAAAAAAGGGTAAAGTTCAAATGCCAACCGAGGATCATAGGAAGAATAGAGAGGAGAGAGGTAGGCACAGGGCAAGGCGTGAACGGCCTGAAAAAAGCAACAACAGCGTCAGACGACCACACATGCCTGCTTGGTCACACCTACACATACGTGTTTGTCAGAACAACACACACGCCTGCTCTGGTCACACTACACATGTGTTTGTCAACACAACTAAGCAACGCTTTTGTCAAACAACTACACACGCTGCTTTGGTCAAACTACACACATATTTTCATAATTTGTCAGACAACACACACGCTTGCTCTGGTCACACTACACATGTGTTTGTCAGACGACCACACACGCCTGCTTGGTCAAACTACACAATTTTGTCAGACGACCACACACGCCTGCTTTGGTCAAACTACACACATCTTTGTCAGACGACCACACACGCCTGCTTTGCTCAAACTACACATACGTGTTTGTCAGACGACCACACACGCCTGCTCTGGTCACACTACACATGTGTTTGCCAAACAACTAAACACGCTTTTGTCAAACAACTAAACACGCCTGCTCTGGTCAAACTACACATATGTGTTTGTCAGACGATGACACCACCTGCTTTGGTCAAACTACACACGCCTGCTTTGGTCAAACTACACACGCCTGCTTTGGTCAAACTACACATACGTTTGTCAGACGACGACACACGCTTTTGTCAAATGACTACACATAATTTTGACAAACAACACATGTTTGTCAATCAAAACACACTGTGGTCAAACGACATTCTTTTGTTAAATGACACACACTTGGTCAAACAAAATACAATTTTGTCAAATGACACAAACTTTTGTCTAAGTACATGTGCTTTGGTCAAATGACACATGCTTGCTTTTGTCAAACGACGACACATGCTTTATCAAACGACACACGCTTTATCAAACTACACATAATTTTGTCAATGACACACGCTTGCTTTGGTCAAAAGTCTACACACACTTTTGCCAAATGACACACATTTTGTCACATGAACATACTTTGTCAAATGACACATATTTTTGTCAAACTATACACCCTTTTGTCAAAGGACACGCTTTAGTCAAATTACACACCCTTTTGTCAAAGGACATGCTTTAGTCAAACTACACAGGCTTTTGTTGAGCTACACATGTATTTGTCAAACTACACACTTTTGTCACACTACATACACTTAGGTCAAATGACACACACTTCCGTCAAAATAGACGCACTTTCGACAAACTATACACATGCCTGCATGGTCATTAACAGGCACACCACTCACACACACACACAACACACACACACACACACACACACACACACACACACACACACACACACACACTAAATAAGGCCAGCACATAACTCCACATTAAAGGTAAAGGTTAAGGTCTCCCATAACCTGTGTGGTCGTAGGGTTGCAAGGCATCAAAGACCTCAGCTTCTCTAGGGGCCAGCATATTGAGGGCGGCGCCCATCTCCTCTCCCTCGCTGCTTTACCTTCCCTGACCCTAAAGACAGCAGGTGCCCATTTACAGCTGGGTGAACTGGGGGACTGTACTGTAGCCAAGGTGCGCAAACGGTTACCCATCCAATTGGTAACCACGCTCGTCGCTGCTTAACCTGGCTGGGGAGAGCGAGTGCTCTAACCACTGAGCTACCCCACCCCCGTAATTCCACATGACTGACAGAACAAAACCCCTTCCATGCCACAGTCAGATGCCAGGGCCTGACTTGTCAGGCGCTTAACGGCAGCGCAAAGCATTTTTGCTCATATGACAGACAACAATCGTCGCTGTATGAGTGTTTGACGAAGATGGAGAAGAAACCTTTCGAGCGATAAAATGATAAATCTAACACTCTTTCCCCATATTGAGTGACTAACAATAAAGTTTTCTTCTAACTGAGCTATGATGATGGCATGATTTCTCTTCAGCTAATCCGACAGTAGTTTCCTTCTGACTACGTTTTGGTAATAGTTTCCGTTTGACAAAAGCATCAATGAAGAATCCACATTTCTCACAGAGTCCATTGTATTCCACTGTACTCACAACTTTGTTTTGTTTTCATTTTGTTGTTGGGGGGTTTTTTTTGGGTTTTTTGCTGCCTCATCCTCTGTGACGTTCTTGTCCCACTGGTTTTGCTGGGGTTTTTTAATTTTTTTTTTACATTTCTACATCTTTACTTCATACCATATTGCAATTCACGTCTACATCTTTACTGCATACCACGCACCTTTCTTAACTCTTGTCACCCAACCCCAACAAAAATAGAAGATAAACAGGGAGGAAAATACAGCTGTCCGTCTCATAAAAAAAAATCTTTTAAAAGGTGAGGGGGGGGGTTTTCAGAAAAAAAACACATTACATACAAACTGACTTTAACAGCAACACAAAAAGAAAACAGCTTACATGTGCCACTGACATGCCCTGCCATTCAGACCACACTGATATAATAGAGTTACCTGAATACTACATCCACGACAACAACAACAACCTTATCCTCCAACGTCATGAGCCATCCTTTCCATTTCTCCTTACCTTACCAGAAAAATTATAAAAAAAAAAAAAAGCAAAATGAAAAGTCATGCATACATTTTGCAGCATGGCAACTCTACACAATGCATGCATACATGCGCCCATGAAAAACCCTAAAAGTCATGGAATGTGCACACGCACTCACACCACACCACACACTCACACATCACACACACACACCACACACACACACACACACACACACACACACACACACACACACACACACACACACACACTACACACACACACACACACACACACACACACTACACACACACACACACACACACACACACACACACACACAACACCACACCACACACACACACAGAAACAGCCAGATCAATCACGGACTCTCTGCTAACACAGCTAAGCAGGCATGCGTGCGAGCGAGCGAGCGAGCGTGTGTGGCATCATCGGTGCAGAGTGTGAGTGACACAGTGCAGAGTGTACTACACATGTCAGCTGCTTCAGTAAACCATCTACATCGTCAGAGCACAAGACCAGGCTGAGAGGACGAAAGAACTGCAAAGATGCTAAGTACAGACAGACAGACAGACAAGACAGACAGAAAGACAGTCAGACAGACAAGACAAAGAGAAAAAAGTTAGGAGACCGACAGGATAAAAAAAAAGGCTGTAAAGAGGTTAGGTACAGACAGACAGACAAGACAATCAGACAGACAGAGAGACAGAAAGACAGTCAGACAGACAGACAGACAGACAGACAAGACAAAGAGAAAAAAGACCTAGAAACAGAAAAAAAAAGTGAGGAGACAGACAGGATAACAAGGCTGTAAAGAGGTTAGTACAGACAGACAGATTGACAGACAGAGGGAGAAGACAGATCCAGAAACAGATAAACGACAGATGGGGGAGCCTGACCCAAAACAATGTGAAAAAAACCCCAACCAAAACCCACATCAGATGTCTTTGACACTGACACAAAAAACAAAAACAAAAAAAACACCGAAAAAAAAAAAAATTGGATCAAAACTAATAAAAAAACCAACAATCCAGAAAAATAAAAAGATATCTTCCACCCACAAAAAAAACAACAACAACCCACTACACAACTGTTAAAAAACAAACAAAAAAACAATAATAAAAACCCCCACAGAAATGAATCAAAAACATGAGAAACTGATATCAACACATAAGAGCAAAATATCGGAACGAGAGCAAAATATCAGAATGAGAGCAACATATCAGAACGACCAGTAGGCACACAGCATAAACAGGCATAAAGTGTTTGGAAAGAGGGAGGGGAGGAGGTGGGGGGTGGGGGTGTTACCTGGAGAGAGGCCTGCAGGCGATGCAAGGTGTGTTGCTGCTGCAGTTCTGCCTGACGCTCTGCTGCCATTCCACTCACCTGCATCTGATCAGAGATAGCACACACACACACGCACGCAGCGCATGCATGCACGCACACACGTACGTAGTAACACGCATATATATATATACACAGACATACATGCACACACGCGTGCACGCACACATGCATACACACGCACACATACATACATAGTAACACACACATATAGACACACATACATACACACACACATACATGCACAGTAACACATGCGCACACACACGCACACACACAGACACACAAACACACACAACACACACTACACATGCTTATTCCATTATGCTTGATATAAAATATAAAATAAAAAAAATAACACACACACTCAAACACAAACACACACTCATGTGCATGAAAAAAAGCAAATCAATGCTTATTCAATGTACCACCCGGAAATAAAAATTTGATTTGATTTGATTTGATTTGATTTGACGAACATACATGCATGCATGCATACACACATGCACCCACCACACACACACCACACACACACACACACACACACACACACACACCACACACACACACACACACACACACACATGAACATGCACACACACACACACACACACACACACACACACACACACACACACACACACACACACACACACGCATGTATACACAAATCGCAACACATCATCATCATTAACAACTCAATCTCTCTATCGGTGGGAACAGATGTTAAAATTTACACAACTGCATACACACAGGGACTGGACGTAAAAAAAGCACATGTGCTTATTCCATTATCCTCAAAATAGAAGAATGAATACATTCCCTACTGTTTTTTGGGTTGTTTTTTTCAAAAGCTATGCTTGTAACCGCAAACAATTTCTCTTTTTCTGAGACAATATTATTGTTAAGCTTTGTGAGACAATATTACTACCCATGATGGTATTTGTGTGTGTGTGTGTGTGTGTGTGTGTGTGTGTGTGTGTGTGTGTGTGTGTGTGTGTGTGTGTGTGTGTGTGTGTGTGTGTGTGGGTGGGTGTGTGTGTGTGGGTGCATGGTGTGCGTGTGCGTGTGCGTGTGTGTGGGGGTAAGAGTATGTGCATGAGCATGTTTTATATCACTATCATTTCATCACCACGGCCATCACCTAAAATTTTATCAACATCATCATCATCATCACTACCTCTCACACACATTTGCAACCACCAAGACCAACACCACAATCATCATCATCATCATCATTTTCATCATCGTTTTCATCATCCCTATCTTTCACATGCAATCTTACCACCACCACACCCACCCCAACCAACCACCCCACCACCACCACCTCACCACCACCCCACCCCAACCAACCACCACCAACACCCCTCCCCCACCCCTCCCCATCAACACCCCACCCTCCCCACCACCCCCCAACCCACCCCTACTCACCTCCCACCCCCCACCCAACCCCCCTCCCCCACCAAAACTCTGGGGGATGGGATAGCCTAGTGGTCAGAACATTGTACTCGCAATTTAACGACCCAGGTTCGATTCCTGTTCGAGGAGATTTTTCTCCTGGAGATAACATCAGTACTGACTCCACTTTCCCCAAAAGTCCTTCAGATGAGACTGTAAACCAGGCCCCGTGTGCGAACTCATGTGGAACATCTTGCGCACTCGTTAAATCCTGTTCTGCTTTTTTGTAAAAGTAGGCAGGCAATTGTGTGCCGGTGGGAACAGATGACAAGATCGACAATACTGCATACACAACAGGGGACTGGATGCAAAAAAAGCACACGAGTGCTTATTCCATTATCCTCGATATAAAAGAATCAATCAATTAATAAATCAATTGATCAATCAATCCTCCAACCAACCAACCAACCAATCAATCAATCCATCCATCAATCAATCCATCAACCAACCAACCAACCAACCAACCAACCAACCAACCAACCAATCAAACCAAATCCACCAATCAAAACAAACCACAAACTCACCTGCAGTTCCTGATGCTCTTGCTGCAGCTGTTTCAGACTGCTGTGGCTGCTGTGGCGCGGGGAACCCCCCCCTGCTCCTCCACCTCCTCCCCCTCCTCCTCCCCCCCCCATGAGCGGGGAAGAGGGAGAGGAGGTGGCGGTGGCGGTGGCAGTGGCGGTGGCGGAGGCCAGTGTGTGGTTTTTAGAGGGCCTCCAGGTGTGCCTGCTGCTGCTTGCTGTGCAGCAGAGCCTGCAGCCCGTCACTGGCCCGACGCACAGGTGAGTAGCGCTCCTGAGGGCAGGTGCAGGCTGTGCAGGTCTTTGAACGAGTCCCGCGCTGTTTGTGAGAGATGGAGAGAGAGAGACAGAGAGAGAGAGAGAGAGAGAGAGAGAGAGAGAGAGAGAGAGAGAGACAGACAGACAGACAGACAGACAGACAGAGACAGAGAGAGACAAGAGAGAGAGACAGAGACAGAGAGACAGAGACAGAGACAGAGACACAGAGAGAGAGACACAGAGAGAGAGTGAGAGAGAGATTTATTCCTTCATTTATTTATTTCTTTGTGATGCTCCACCACGTAAGGGACAGAGAGAGACACACACAGACACAGACACAGCACACAGACACACACTCAATCTTCTACCCACCAACACACACACACACACACCACACACACACACACACACACACACAACACCACACCTCACACCACACACACCACACACATTCAACTTCTACCCACCAAAACACACACACACACACACACACACCACACACACACACACACACACACACACACACACACACACACACACACACACACACACCACACACCACACACACACACACACACACACACACATACACTCAACCTTCTACCCACCAACACACACACCTACCCCCTCCACCCACACACCCCCACCACCCACACCCACCACCCCACAACACCCCTCCCACCCCCCACCCCCCCCAACCCCCACACACAAAAACAACCAACAAACAAACCCCCCACCCCCACTCTCCCCAAACTCTCCAGCAGTTACCCACCCGGGTGCGTTCTGTGGGGGAGAGGAGGCCGCTGGTGCGCCGGTGTCTGATGGGCTGCAGGGACAGCTTCTGCTGCAGCTCCTCTGGGATCTCGTGGATGGGGTTAGCCATCGCCAGTGTGTGCCGCTTGTTGTACCCCCGACTGCTCAGGTACCTGACAACACACACAGGCACACACACAAAAAATAAAACAAAATTAAATTTTAAAAACTGGTCACAAGCACAAAATTTTGGAAGGACGGTGGCAGGATGGTTAAGACGTTCGTTCGCCTACCAATATGTATACCGCGAGTTTCTGGGTTTGTACCCAGCCTCGCCCTTTCTTCCCAGTTTCTCGGATGAGACTATAAACCAAGGTCCCGTGTGCAAACACACGCAGAACATCTTGCGCACAGGTTAAAATCCCGCTCCGCCTTTCGGAAGAGCAGGCCATCGTGTGCCGGTAGGAGCGGATGACAAAATTATATATAAAAAAAAAACAGCATGCACACAGGTGTCGAGTTTAGACACCATCCCTGAGGGGAAAAAAAAAAAAATGGGTAGGCGCTGCACTTGTGGCGACGCGCTCTCTCTCCCCGGGGAGAACAGCCCGAATTTCACGCAGAGAAATCTGCTATAAAGTGGTACAAAATACAAATACAAAATACACACACAGGCACACACATGCATTTGTGACGCTCCACCCCATAAGGAGTCGCATTGCACCAGAGGTCATTTTTTAGTTATTGACAATTTATTCATCTGCAATAACAAGGCCATTCAATGCAAAAAAAAGATTGAAAATCAGACAATTCTGAGTAAATTTATAACAGACTGAAATGGTAGACTGCAGGATGGGACAAAATGAGAAACGGGCAAGTTTATTTTAGTAACAGGTTGTCAGAAAGAGGGCTTGGGTATTTTCAAAACACATTTAAAAGCAAAGGGAATTAAAAAAATTATGTCTTGATATTTCATTACAAGGTAAAATAACAGATATAGTTTAATAATCAATCAAAATCTCAAAACTGACAACTTGACCCCCACCTGCCTTTAATGGCTCCTAGCGCAAAATTGGGTAATTTGCTAAGCGACTCATTTCGTGGTGGAGCGTCACATTTATTATATCACAGTGCACAAATCCAACATCACTCAGAGTCAAGAGTGCTGAATTCAACTGGCTCCTTCCTTTCTCCTAGTCCGAGGGTGGTCAGTTCCTGCTATAAATAGCACGGGCTGGCCACAGCTGGGCTGGGCTTGGATGGAATGGTTAAGCAGCTGAGAGCAGCTGAAAGTGGGGAAGCTGACTGCGGTGATTTATTTATTTTATTTTATTCTTTTTTATATCGAAGATAATGGAATATGCACTCATGGGCTTTTTTTTTTACATCCACTCCCCGTGTGTATGCGGTTTTTGTCAATTGTGTCATCTGTTCCCACCGGCACATGATGGCCTACTCTTACGAAAAGCGGAACAGGATTTAACGTGTGCTATGCGCGTGCACACACACATGCACGCACACACAAACAACCCCCCCCCCCCACCCCCACCCCCCACACACCAACCCACCCACCCACACCCACACCCCCACACAGACCTGCTAACAGCCTCAGGGTCAGGCTCCTGGTCAGAGGCCCCGTCTTCAGCCTCCTCCACAGTGATGGAGTTGTGCAGGGAGGGGGTGGGCAGGGGGATGCCAGTAGGGGACAGGTTGGACTGCAAAACACACACCACCACCATCATCATCATCATCATCATCATCATCATCATCACCATCATCACCATCATCACCATCATCACCATCATCATCATCATCATCATCATCATCATCATCATCGTAGTCATCACCATCATCATCATCATCATCATCATCATCATCATCACCATCACCATCATCACCATCATCATCACCATCATCATCACCACAATGTATCATCACCATCATCATCATCATCATCAAGACAATGTATCATTGTCATCATCACTATCATCATCACCACTATCATCATTGCCATCATCACCATCATCATCACCATCATCATCACCATCACAATCATCACCATCATCATCGTCGCCGTCACCACCACCACCACCACCACCACCACCACCACCATCATCTCATCGCCATCATCATCGCCATCATCATCATCGCCATCATTATCACCATCACCATCATCATCACAATGTCTCACCATCATCACCATCACCATCATCGTCACCATCAACGTCACCATCATCATCATCATCATCATCACCATCATCGTCACCATCATCATCATCATCATCACAATGTATCATCACAGTGATGGAGTTGTGCAGGGAGGGGGTGGGCAGGGGATGCCTGTGGGGGACAGGTTGGACTGCAAAACACACACCACCACCACCACCACCACCACATCATCATCATCATCATCATCATCATCATCATCATCATCATCATCAATCATCATCATCATCATCATCACCAGCATCATCATCATTACCATCACCATCACCACCACCACCACCACCACCACCACCACCATCATCATCATCATCATCATCATCACCATCACCACCACCACCACCATCATCACCATCATCACCACCACCACCACCACCATCATCATCACCATCACCATCAGCAGCAGCAGCACGACCACCATCATCATCATCATCATCAACACAATGTACAGTCAGTATGAGCTGACATCATCACCACCATCACCATCACAGACAGACAGACAGGTAGGCAGACAGGTAAACAGACAGGTAAGCAGACAGGTAGACAGACAGGTGGGTGCCCTACAGGGCTGAGGTGCAGGGTCTCCATGCTGGGGGGCTGGGAGTCCTGCATCACTCTCTGGAAGTGATGGGAGAACAGCTGGATGTTGGCCCCCCCATCCGACGCTCGCCTGCCCAGGTGAGACTCTGCACACACACATGAACACACACATATGAACACATGAAAACACACATGAACACACACATGAACACACACATGAACACACACACACACACACACACACACACACACACACACACACACACACACACACACACACACATGGTTATGGTTGTAAACAGTTTTATCGTTCATGCGTTAGATTCTGTTTAGAATTTGGAATTCTTACCATTTTGTATTCAAGAATTATGTACATTTGTGTTTATATTATTTAATTTCTTTTTTTAACTGTTCTGTGTAGATTTTGTGAGTTAAATCCTTCCCCACAATCAAAACTCCTCCTACCCCCACCCCCTCCCCACATACACACTCACTCTCACATACATTTCTTTTCCCTTTTTTTTTTTTTTTTTTTTTTAAATGTCTAATATCACATTTTGTGAAAAGACGTAAAATGAATCGAACACAAACACACACACATGAACACATGAAAACACACACACACACACATACATGAACACATGAACACACACACATGAACACATACACACTCACAACACACTCACACACACAACACATACACACACACACACACACACACACACACACACACACACAACACACAACATACGCATGCACGCACACACACAACACCACACAATACACACACATAACACACACACGCGCGCACGCACAAGCTCTCCTCACTCCCTCCCTTACATTCTCTCTCTCTCTCTCTCTCTCTCTCTCTCTCCTCTCTCTCTCTCCTCTCTCTCTCTCTCTCTCTCTCTCTTCTCCCCCTTCCCCTCTTGCTCACACACACAAACACACACACACACACACATACACCCCCCCACACCCAACACCACACACCCCACCCTATACACACAATAACCCCCCACTCCCCTTACACACATACCCACATCCACACACACCCCACCCCCACACACATACACATACATCCAACACCACACACCCCACCACCACACACACACACACATACACAAAACCACTCCCCTCCTCCCCCCCCCCCCCCCCCCCCACACACACAGACCTACCCACACACGCAACCCCCCCACCCACACCCACACACAACCCTCACCCATCCACATACACAACCCCCTCCCTCCCACACACACATAAACACACACTCATCCCCCTCCCCCCACACCCAACACCCCCCACCCACACACCCCCTTCCTCCCACCCAACCCACCCCCAACACCC
>CM060339.1:38781590-38789090 GCA_030674155.1 Stramonita haemastoma | reverse complement strand
CTGTGGTGGTCGTAGCTGCTGGCCTGTACCGCCTGTTATGTAGCATTATTATACCATTATAATATCATATCATAACAACAACAACAGCAGGTGGAAAATGGCGCTGTGGTGGTCGTAGCTGCTGGCCTGTACCGCCTGTAATGTAGCATTATTATATCATTATAATATCATATCATAACAACAACAGCAGCAGGTGGAAAATGGCGCTGTGGTGGTCATAGCTGCTGGCCTGTACTGCCTGTAATGTAGCATAACATCATACCATTATATCATATCATAACAACAACAGCAACAGGTGGAAAATGGCGCTGTGGTGGTCATAGCTGCTGGCCTGTACTGCCTGTAATGTAGCATAACATCATACCATTATATCATATCATAACAACAACAGCAACAGGTGGAAAATGGCGCTGTGGTGGTCGTAGCTGCTGGCCTGCACCGCCTGCAATATACCATTTTTTTAAATTTTAATTTAATTTTATTCTTTTATATTGAGGATAATGGGATAAGCACTCGTGTGCTTTTTTACACCCAGTCCCCGTGTGTATCCAGTTTTGTAAATGTCATCTGTTCCTACCAGCACACGATGGCCTACTCTTACGAAAAGCGGAACGGGATTTAACTTGTGTGCAAGATGTTCTGCATGCGTTCGCACACGGGGCCTCGGTTTATAGTCTCATCTGAAGGACTTTTGGGGAGAGTGGAGTCAGCACTGATGTTAACTCCAGGAGAAAAATCTCCTAGACTGGAATCGAACCCGGGTCGTCAAATTGCCAGCACAATGTTCTGACCACTAGGCTATCCGTCCCTCATTATAATATCATATCTACATTACACAGCATAACAACAACAGGTGGAAAACATTAATGACAACAATAATAACAACAACAACAACAACAACAGCAACAACAACACCCCCCCCCCACCTCACCTCCACGGTCCTCTGTCGGTCCAGCCCCAGTTGGGTCATGTAGTCCAGGATCTGCTCCGACAACGGATCCTCCAGATCCCTCTGCCCCCCCTCACCCACCCCCACCGTCACCGCGGCTTCAGGGGAGGGGGAGGAGGAGGGGGAGGAGGAGAGGGGGTGGGGGTGGGGTGGGGGTGGGGGTGGTTGTAGTGGAGCAGCAGTTGCTGGAACTCAAGGTCCTCCTGCTCCTCTCCGCTGGGCCTCATCCAGGCGTGGCCCACGATCTGAGGGATGGACACACGCCGCCCACTGTCCACCACCAGCATGCTGCGAATCAGCTCCTCACACTCTGCACACACACACACACACACAGATTGAGATCAGGTCCTCACACTCTGGGCATAGACACAGAGAGAGATTGAGATCAGCTCCTCACACTCTGCACACACACAGAGACACACAGAGATTGAGAATTAGATCAGCTCCTCACACTCTGCACACACACACACACACACAGATTGAGATCAGCTCCTCACACTCTGCACACACAAGAAGACACAGAGAGGGGAGAGAGAGAGAGAGAGAGAGAGAAGAGAGAGAGGAGAAGAGAGAGAGAGAGAGAGAGAGAGAGAGAGAGAGAGAGAAGAGAGAGAGAGAAGATTGAGATTGAGATCAGCTCTCACACTCTGCACACAAGAACAGAGAGAGAGAGATTGAGATTGAGATCAGCTCCTCACACTCTGCACACACACAGACAGAGAGAGAGACAGAGAATTGAGATCAGCTCCTCACAATCTGCACACAACAGACAGAGAGAGAGAGAGAGAGAGAGAGTACAGAGAAGACGAGAGAGAGAAGAGAGAGAGAGAGAGAGCAGACAGACAGACCAGACAGACAGACACACACAGAAGAGAGAGAGAGAGAGAGAGAGAGAGAGAGAGAGAGAGAGAGAGAGAGAGAGAGAGAGAGAGAGAGAGAGAGAGAAGAGAGAGATTGAGAGAATTATTCTCTGTGTGAAAATTCAGCTGCTCTCCACAAGGAAGACAAGTGTGAGCGCAAGAGCGGTGCTGCTGCCTTTCATTTTACGTTTTTTTTCTTTTCCTGTCTACATGTGTTTTTGTTTCCCTTTATATCAGAGTGGCTTTTTTTTTTCTCTACAGAATGTCGCCAGGGACAACTCTCTTGCTGCCGTTGGTTCTTGTACGTGCGCTGACTGTATGTTGGGACGTGGAATCTCAGTTTATCGCTTGATCCCAACCACCACTCATGGTCTGGTGGATGAGGGAAAAGTGTCGGGTGCAAACCCGAACTCTCTGCTTTCTAGGCAGGTGCATTACCTCTAGACCACCAATCCACTCAGTTCTAAAGTCTTTAGAAGACATTTCGTGATGCAGAGCACACACACACACACACACACACACACACCACATCACTCACACACACACAACCACAACACACACACACACACACAAACACACACACACACAAACCACAACACACACACACACCACACCCACACCCAACACACCACACACACACACACACACACACACACACACACACACACACACACACACACACACACACACACACACACAAACACACACACACACACACACACACACACACACACACACACACACCACAACACACACAGACACACAGACACACACACCATATACGCAAATCACACACAAACCACATCACACAGACACACACATCACACACACACACACACACCACACCCACACACACACAAACCACACACACACACTACATCACACGCACGCACGCTCGCTCACTCACTCACTCACTCACTCACACACACTCACTCTCACACACCCACACACACAAACCACAACACACACACACCACATTACCCCCCCCCCCCCCTCACACACACACACACACATACACACCCACACAAACCACAACACACACACACCACACACACCCACGCACCACCCCCACCACACACACACACCACACACACACCACCCCACACACACACACCACCCCCACCACACACACACACCACACAAACCACACACACACACACACACCACATCACATCCACCACCCCCCCTCCCCCCCCCACCACACACACACACACACAGACACCGCTCACCTGTGGACATGAAGAAGGGAATACGAAACTTGCCGCTGAGGACTCGCCGTCGCAAGGACTGCAAGGTGCTGCCATCGAAGGGGAGAGCGCCACAGACCAAGACATACAGCACCACACCCAGACTCTGCAACACACACCCCCCCCCCAGCCATCAGTCACACCATCCCCCCTGCTCACACTGGCAATTTGACCACCCGGGTTCGAGTCCGGTCGAGGAGATTTTTCTCCTGGAGTTAACACCAGTGCTGACTCCACTCTCTCCCCTAAAGTGCTTCGGATGAGACTTTAAACCGAGGCCCCGTGCGCAAACGCACGCAGAACGTATTGCGCACACGTTAAACCCTGTTCCGCTTTTCGTAAGAGTAGGCCATCCTGTGCCGGTGGGAACTGATGACATTTACAAAACTGCATACACACGGGGACTGGATGTGAAAAAGCACAAGAGTGCTTATTCCATTGTCCTCGATATAAAAGAATAAATCCCCCCCCCCAAAATCACACCTCATCCTCACCTGCAGGTATCTGTATCTCTCGGGGCCCGGCTGACACCTGAATATACTACAATAGTAACAGTGCAACCCTGTTAAGTACTCTCAAAGCACTGCTATGACAGTATGATTATGTCTTTATTATTATCATCAAGCCAAGTCAAGTCAAGTCAAACTTTTATTTCCAGATGGTGCATTGAATAAGCAGTACAACTGCTTTTTTTTTTCATCAAGCCATCCATCTAAAAAAAAAATCATATATATATGAAAAACAAAAAGCTTCAGATTCGTGTGCCCCCATTGCTCTGGTCTCACGGTGACTTCAGATTCACTTTTCCCCATACAGTTCTGTGCCTGTGGAGAGTTTGTGTCAAAGCCTTTGGGGTTGGAGGTTTGCGCGGAGATGGTCGTTGAAGAGTTGTTGCAGTTATCACCACTTTGAATGGGTGACTCACTCAGTCTGGCTCCATGAACGAGCTAATACTGTCATTAGCAGGGGGCTTAGTAGGTGGTGTCTTGCCTATGTTAGCTCAGAACAGGCACCACTGAACACCACCAAAGTGACCCAGCAGAAGTGCAGGGCCCCTCTGGCTGGTGGCCCCACTACTGCCTGACATTGATGGGCTTCCTGTGAACTTCTGACCCTGAGGATGAGACACGGAATTTGGGTATGGCCTGGGCAGAGACAACGAAATGAGTGGCATGGGAACAGCAGGACAGGAATGTCACAGAAGATGAGACAGCAAAAAAACAAAAAAAAACACAAAAAAACAAAAAAAAACCCCACACAAATAAACAAGGGAAAATTAAATCAACAACAAAATTTCATGAAGACATAACCACAAGTTTTGTTTTTACTTTTTTTACCTTCTAACTGGCACAGTTTGGGCAGCACAAATTAAAAAAAAAAAAAAAAAAAAAAAAAGCCACTAACTTGCAGCTTCAGTTGACCCACTTGCATTCAGACTCTCTGAACACAAACTGCCCCTAGATTTCGCATTCCATGACAAAATCAGGTCAGGCACACATGCTCACTGGCCTTTTCCTCCTTCTAAGTACATACCAGCAGCTATAATTACTTCCAGACACTCTACAGGGTTTCTCCTTCTGGCCTGATAAGGGCTTTGGCATGTGGCAGCAATAAGTGATGGTCACAGTGTGATGGAAATCTACTGTGTGTAAATCCCAGCAAATCCCAGATCAGGACTTAGGGGGGGGGTAATTATTCAATCCCGGCAAATCCCAGATCAGGACTTAGGGGGGGGGGTAATTATTCAATCCCGGCAAATCCCAGATCAGGACTTAGGGGGGGGGGTAATTATTCAATCCCGGCAAATCCCAGATCAGGACTTAGGGGGGGGGGTAATTATTCAATCCCGGCAAATCCCAGATCAGGACTTAGGGGGGGGGGTAATTATTCAATCCCGGCAAATCCCAGATCAGGACTTAGGGGGGGGGTAATTATTCAATCCCGGCAAATCCCGGATCAGGACTTAAGGGGGGGGGGGGGGTAATTATTCAATCCCGGCAAATCCCGGATCAGGACTTAGGGGGGGGGGGGTAATTATTCAATCCCGGCAAATCCTGGTGGATCAGGACTGAGAGGGTTAAGTTCAGGAGGCAGGATACATACCCATACATCGACTTTGGGCGCATCGTATTCTCGGCCCTCAAAGAGCTCTGGGGCAGCGTAGGGTGGGCTGCCACACCACGTCTTCAGAGGGGCTGAGGGGTTGAAGAAGTTACTGAAGCCAAAATCTGTTCCCAACAGAAACCAAACCAGTTCAGACATTGCTCGATCAAGTTAACATCAGTGTTGACTCCACTCCCCCCTAAAGTCTTGCAGATGAGACTAAAAACCGAGGCCCCGTGTGCAAACGCACGGAGAACATCTTGCGCACATGTTAAATCCTGTTCCGCTTTTCGTAAGAGTAGACCATCCTGTGCCGGTGGGAACAGATGACATTTACAAAACTGCATACACACGGGGACTGGATGTAAAAAAAAGCATATGACTGCTAATTCCATTATCCTCGATATAAAAGAATAAATAAATAAATAAAAAAATATATATCTATCTGTTACATTTATCCAGCTTTGAAACAGAACACATACAAACAGTGCAAGCTTGCATACACTTTCTCTAAAAAAAAAATAATAATAATAAAAATGTTGAAAAAATTTACAGTGTTAAATGTACCTAATCATTTATCTGAATAGTCAAAAGTCTCAAACACAAACATGCAACATTTCTTTTAAAATATACTTCTCCTCCTTCTTCACTGAACGCTCAGACACCAACTCTTGTCTGCCACGAGTGACAAAGTGTTGTGCTGCCTTTAAGCGCCTGACAAGTCAGGCCCAATGCAATCCGTCTTCAATCCAATCCAATGATGTTGCTTAGAGCCCCACCGACCGCACAGGCCATATCGGGGCTGTCACCTCATCACATTTTAAAACTCGTAAGTGTGGGAGAAAATTGTTATCTTTTCAATCTTTCAGAGAGAGAAAAAAAAAAGGCAGAAGAATGGAACAAGACGGCATAAAACAGACAGACAAGAATGCAGAGACAGGAAAAACAGGAACAAGGCAGAGATAAGAGGGGGGGTCGAAAAGAGGGATTTCCCAGCACAAATTTCTACCAGGTGGGGGATGCTGTATACTAACAGGCCCCTTAGCATCCCCCTCTGTGTGTGTGTGTGGGGGGGGGGGGGGAATACATGTTACATACAAAGACTTGTAGAGTATATATTCTACATATATAGTATATATTGATTTGTTTTTTGCAAGATATAGCGCTATATAAATTCCATGTATCGTCGTCGTCGTCGTCGTCGTCGTCGTCGTCGTCATCATCATCATCATCATCATCATCATCATCATCATCATCACCATCATCATCATCATCATCATCATCATCATCATCATCATTATTCCCTGTACAGTAAGTTGCTCCCCAGTTTCAAGCATACTGAGCAGATTCTCAGAGAAATTGACATTGGGTCAGAATGACTCCATTCAACCATTCATAACAGTAGCATAGAGATCACTGTAGTGTACACTGTGATGATGATATGGGGAGGACACCTTTCCCTTTACACTTTACCCCCAGTTCCCAGGCAGCAAGCGAACTAACTCACCTGCGATTTTGATGTTGAGGTTGGCGTCCAGCAGAAGGTTTTCTGCCTTCAAGTCCCGATGCACCACATGGCGACTGTGGCAGTAAGCCACCGCTGACACGATCTGTCGGAACTTCCGTCTGGCCTCACGCTCGTTCATGCGTCCGTGGGCCACCAGGTGATCTGCAACAGTGATATCCACAGGTGAGACTAAGGGAAAAAAAAAGGTGACAGGTGAGACTCATGCAAAAAAAAAAAAAAAAAAAGGTGACAGGTGAGACTCATGCAAAAAAAAAAAAAAAAAAGGTGACAGGTGAGACTCATGCAAAAAAAGGTGACGGGTGAGAATTAATGGAAAAAAAGGTGACAGGTGAGACTAATGCAAAAGGCGACAGGTGAGACTAATGCAAAAAAAAAGGTGATAGGTGAGACTGTGCAAAAAAAAAAAGGTGACAGGTGAGATTAATGCAAAAAAAAAAAGGTGACAGGTGAGACTAATGCAAAAAAAAAGGTGACAGGTGAGACTAATGCAAAAAAAGGTGACAGGTGAGACTGATACAAAAAAAAAGGTGACAGGTGAGACTAATGCAAAAAAAAGTGATAGGTGAGACTAATGCAAAAAAGGTGACAGGTGAGACTAATGCAAAAAAGGTGACAGGTGAGACTAATGCAAAAAAGGTGACAGGTGAGACTAATGCAAAAAAAAGGTGACAGGTGAGACTAATGCAAAAAGTGACGTGAGACTAATGCAAAAAAAAGGTGACAGGTGAGACTAATGCAAAAAGTGACATGAGACTAATGCAAAAGGTGATGAGTGAGACTGCAAAAGGTGATAGGTAAGACTGTGCAAAAGGT
>CM060339.1:38769090-38774090 GCA_030674155.1 Stramonita haemastoma | reverse complement strand
TCTCTCTCTCTCTCATCACCACACACACACACACACACACACACACACACACACACACACACACACACACACACACACACACACATACACATGGCAAAAGACAACTAATAAATTGAAAACACAAAGTTAAATAAAATAAGTTCAAAAAGGCACTCGTGTCAAAATAATTTCCCTAGTATTTTGGGGACAGAAATTAAATAAAAAGATTTCATATCATAGCTCATAAATTCTAAGCCAAGAATTCTCTGAGTAGTGCAAACACTCTAACTTTGTTCAAAGCAATTACCTATTTCTTTTTTTTTTAAGTTAAATAATTAACTAGCATGTTTGTAATGTTTTTTAAAAACCCAGCATGCACACAGGTGCCGTGTTTAGACACCATCCCTGAGGGGGGAAAAAAAAAAAAAAAAAAAGGGTAAGCGCTGCACTTGTGGCGACGCGCTCTCTCTCCCCCGGGGACAGCAGCCCGAATTTCACGCAGAGAAATCTGCTGTGACATAAAGCGGTATAAAATAAAATAAAAAATAAATGAACTATTCACAGCATTGATTTGATCATGGTTTCTGAAGTACTTGGACACTGAGGGAGCAAACCATTCAAACTCGACAAAGCGCTGTCTTTTCAGCTGTATAATTCATCATTTTCAACTCCCAACACGTCCCCTTCTTTGTGCTTTTAACAGTGCTGACGTGGGATCATGTTTTCTCCCAATAATACCAGCAGTGTTATTTCAGTTCAAAGAAGTGTAATTCACTCTGATTACATGGCCACAGAACACAGGTCTGTGTGTGACTCTGTGGCAATATATATATATATTATTTTTAAACAGTTTTCAGTTTTGTTCTATGTCACATCACAAGCCAGAATATGCTGAGCACTGAACCGTAAGCAACATATCAAAAATTAATTATTGTGTTTCCCTAGATCTCCTAAAATACACATGATTGTATGCATGCCTGCACACTTGGTCACACACACACAACACACACACACACACACACACACACACACACACACACACACACACACACACACACACATACTTCTCTTCTTTTTTTTAAACTGCATTACATTACAATAAATAAATTTCTTTGAAAAACAAAAATCACTTCAATTTTTCCACAAATTAATCAAAATAAAAATCTAATTACCTAAACTCTCACATGTACACACTTGCCATCAAGTTTCACTGTACTGTGTATTTATATGAAGAAAATGTAAAAATTATACATTAATTACAATGTTCATAATACAACGTAGCAAACAAAGGTAAGCAGGGAGGCAGACAGGCTTTCAAAATAAACGACGCTGTAGTGTACAGTTAAAAGCCTATTCCTAGCACACTGTGAAGCTGCCCAGGGCCCCAAACGACAAAATACATGGATTTTTTTTTTTAGAATTAAAAGTGACTGGATGCATTTATGGAGATCTTCCTATGTGAATTTGAAGAATTTAGGTTGTAAAACACGTCTAGGTAAAAAACAGGTTACTTCAACTTTTTATCTAGATAAAATGGTTTAGGAGTTTGAAACATTTAGTTTGGGCGGCCATCTTGGATTGTTTCCATGGCAACAGTGCAGAAAACTGAGTAATCCTTTGATTTTTAGGCTTTACAAGCGATGCCCTTTCAATATATTATGGCATAACTTTTAAGATGGGCTCGTAAACAAAATTTCATCAGTTTTGACCCCCATGTCCCACCTTAAGAAATAACACTACAATTAATACATTTACATTTAATCCCACCACACTTTAAAGCTGCCCAAGCCTTAAATGACAAAGCCCTGTGTGATAAAGGGCAAGATTCAACACCCTGTGTTTAAAGAAATGACACCACAGTGTGATGTACAGTTAATCCTGGCAGCAAATCTGAAGCTGCCCAAGCCGTCAATGACAAAGGCCTGTGTGTTAAGAAGCAAGATTCAACACCATGTAAAATTAAGGTAAGACACGGGTCCAAAAGTGCCCCAAATCATGTTTTTTTAGAATAAAAAATTGCTGCATGCATTTATGGAGATTTCCCTGTGTAAAAATTAAAGAATTCACACTATAAAATATGTCTGTAGAAGCAGGTTACTCATACTTGTTATAGAATAAAAAGGCTTAGGATTTTGAAATATTGAGTTTTGGTGGCCATATTGGATTGTTTCCATGGCAACAGAGCAGAAAACTGAGTAAATCTTTTATTTTTATGCTTTACTGTAATATAAGTGATGCCCTTTCAATATATGGCATAACTTTTAACATGGGCTTGTAAACAAAATTTCATCAGTTTCAACCCCAGTGTCCCATCTTAAACAGTGTCTCTAAAGATGTGACACTGTAGTGTAGTGCACAGTGTACATTAAATCCTGGCAGCACACCCTAAAGCTGCCCAGGGCCCTAGTTCTATAGCAAATGACAAAGTTCTGTCATCTGTGTGTTAAGGGCAAGACGCCAAGAGTCAGCACCCGTACTGAAAGAAATGACACTACAATGAAGTGCACAGTTCATCCATGCAATACTATACTCTGCCCAGGCTGCCCAGGACCCTAAGATGGTAAATCACTAAATGACACAGTTCTGTGTGCTAAGGTGGGGACACAGGGGTCAAAACTGATGAAATTTTTGTTTACAAGCCCATGTTCAAAATCATGCCTTGGATATATTGAAAGGGCATCACTTGTAAAGCTTAAAAATCAAAGAATTACTCAGTTTTCTGCACTGTTGCCATGGAAACAATCCACGATGGCCGCCAAAACTAAATGTTTCAAACCCCTAAACCTTTCTTTCTATAACAGTAAAGAAGCCTGTTTTAACTTACTTAGACATGTTTTTCAACCTGAAATCTTTAAATTCACACAGGAGATCTCAAAAAATGTATCCTGCAATTTTTAAAACTAAAAAAAAAAAAAAAAAAAAACCCACATGATTTTGGCCACTTTCGGACCTGTGTCTAACCTTAAGGAGCAAGAGTTAGTTGTAACATAAAGAAATGACAGAGAGACTGTAACAGTAATTCCCAGTCCTGCTCTTCCCAAGTCCCCTCAAGTAAATGACAATGTTGTGTGACTGACATAAACTGTTAGTTATCTTGTTAAGGAGCAACAGCCAACACCCTGGCTACAACACTTCAGTCACACAACACAACCCAGCTTTCAACACCACCAACCCCCCCCCCCCCCTTTTTTTTTGGGGGGGGGGCTTTTCTCTCAAAAACAAACCACTATATTTTTAGTCCCTCCCCCCCCCCCCCCCCCCCCCCCCGAATCCTGTAACAAAATGCTCTTTTTAGCCCCCCCCCCCCAATCCTATGACAAATACTATCTTTTATCCCCCCCCCCTCCCTCCCCCATCCTATAACTATAAAGACTATAAACCAAGGCCCCGTGTGTGAAAGCACGCAGAACATCTTGTGCACACGTTAAATCCTGTTCCTGCTTTTCGTAAGAGTAGGCCATCGTGTGCTGGTGGAAAACAGATAACATTTACAAAACTGCATACACACGGGGACTAGATGTAAAAAAAAAGCACAAGATTGCTTATCCCATTATCCTTGATATAAAATAATAAAATATAAAAAAAAAATTATAAATATAAAACAAACACCATCTTTTTTAGCCCATGCCCCTCCTATAACACTCTTTTAGCCCCCCCCCCCCTTCCCCCCTCCTCAATCCTATGACACAATATCATCTCTCTGACCTTTCCATCCCATCCACTCCTAAACAAACATAACAAATGCCAGCCTTGCAGCACAGCAACAACACCAAACTGAAATCATAAATATCATATTGTAAAGTCTTTCTGCTCCAGCGCTAAATTATTTTATTTTCCTCCAACATCGTCTCTTCAAGTTCCTTCATTGTTATGATCTGTCTTCTTCACTGTTTGTACTGTTACAAATGACTGACATCTTCTCTCATTTTCCTATGATATCACGATCTCTTCTCTTTGAAATCAATGATATTGATATTTATTTACCATCCTGTTACCATGTCTTCTGTAATGTTTAATTAAACCATGACCTTTCCTGGTAATGGCTATTACTAGCATCAAATTTCAAATTGATGTCTTACTTAATATAATGTTGCTTTAAAATTGTCATCTTCTGTAATGCTGCCATCGAATTATATGGCCTCCTGTAAACTGTGTAATGTTGCCATCATAAAATTCATGATTATGTCTTCTCTTTAGAACAATGCCATAGAAAATATGTCCTCTCTGAAGTTGCCATAAGAATCATGTCCTTTCCTAACACTGTCATGATAAAATCATAATCTGTCCTCTCAAAAAACAATCTGTCTTCTGAGTCTTCATAAAAGATTCTCTCTCTTCTCTAACAGTAACACAGTCATAAGAGCCTCTTTTTTTATCACTGACATTGTCATTAAACTATACTATGGGTATACATCATTTCCAAAGCTATCTTCAAAATGTAAATGGATAAACCCCTATCAGTTTACGGCCTCACTTCTCTCACACAATCATCAGCCTTTGAGCCATTCTTTAAACACATGGCCATCAAACTAGGGGCCTTCATGGCATGAAATTCCAACGCTGCCATCAAAAATGTGAACTCATGGATCATCCATTCTTCTTCCACACACTGCTTGCTGTCAAGCTGGGGTTTTCTGTGGACAGACAGACCCGTCTCCTACATGGCCAGGCATCACAGATCACAGCCTGATCAATATCTTCTTCTTCAACATTCTTCTTCTTCTTCTTCTTCTTCAATTCAGTCCTGAAGACTCCAATTATGAAGAGGATGATCTGTCTTCTTCAATGTTTGAGCACTGTCAATAAAATGATGAATGATGATGATGATCCTGACAATACACTGGTGTGTGTGTTTCTAATGTCATCACACGACACTGGAGATTGTGATTGTGAATATCAACCTGGGTGGGGGCCGGGTGGGGGAGGAGTGGAAAGGTCAAGAGGGAAATAATAAAAACTATATTATAAATTTCTTTTCTGTGTCTTTCGAGAGGTAAGAGGGTAGTGAAGACAGAACTTAA
>CM060339.1:38762257-38768990 GCA_030674155.1 Stramonita haemastoma | reverse complement strand
GGGTCCTTTAAGTCATGGGTTTGAATCTCGGCAGAGGCCTCCTGCCATCATGATGATGATGACTAGTTTAACTTGAAGTTCTTCTCCAAACCTTTACCACTTTTTATTATAAATAAACAGCAGATCTATTTGAATTTCTCTACCTGCAGTTTGAGCTGTTCTACCTCAGGTGAGGGTTCTTTCACTAACAACAGCACCACCCATTTGACATTTCTTTCAATGTTTTCCACTGTCTATAAATTAAATAGAGAATTTGGGGAGTGGATTTTAGAATTTTGCCAGGACAGCTCTCTTGTTCATGCTGTGTGTTGTACATATCATGTGTGCTAAATGCCTTGGACCTTGATTTAATTCTAAAGACTAGCACCCAGACCACAACTCATGCTTTTAGAAGAAAGGGAGAGGGAAAGTTTAGGTTTGAATCCATAGGTTTCAAAACCCTGCAACTTCTCCTGATCACGTTGATGGGTGTGTTGCCTCAAGAACACTGATCCCTACATGGGGCACTTTCAGGGACAAACATACACAAGGGCAAAATAGTTGTCATGCATGAGGCACTGAAAGGGTTAGAAAAAAATGACAAGTTCATGCCAATACTCTCTCCTCATGCCCGGGCTGCATCTTAAGTTAATCCTTCTCCTTCCCCCTTCCTGTCTCTTTTCCTTACTCTCTCTATGGTTAGTGCATTTCCCAGGGATTTTGTGTGATGTGCGTGTTAGTGGTAGTGTGTGTGTGTGTGTGTGGTGTGTGTGTGTGTGTGTTGTGTGTGTGTGTGTGGGGTGTGTGGTGTGTGTGTGTGTGTGTGTGGTGTGTGTGTGTGTGTGTGTGTTGTGTGTGGTGGTGTGGTGTGTGTGGTGTGTGTGTGTGTGTGTGTTGTGTGTTGCACATGTGCGTGGGAGACAGACAGACAGACAGGAGACAGAGACAGCAGATATGAAGAGTGTGTGTGATGTGTAGTGTATGTCACTATGTCAGTGTGTGTGTGTGTGTGTGTGTGTGTGTGTGTGTGTGTGTGTGTGTGTGTGTGTGTGTGTGTGTGTGTGTGTGTGTGTGTGTGTGTGTGTGTGCTAGTATATGTCACTATGTGTGTGTGTGTGTGTGTGCGTGCATGTGTGGTGTGTGGCTTTGGAGGTAACTGGTCAGTGTGTTTTGGGGACTGGACCATCCAGGTCAGTGTGCACAGTGTCCAACAACTTGGACAGCACAAGCCACAAGGAAACTGCCTGCCTGCCTGTCTGCCTGCCTGCAGTCACTGAGTCCAAGGCTGCTTTCTTTTCTTTCCCATGCTATACATGATACATGGATGTTATAAACAGCTCTGTGTGTGCGTGTGAGTGTGTGTGTTAGTTTAGTTTAACGTCCTTCCACTGAAAAGTGATATATATCAGAGGGTGTGTGTGTGTGTGTGTGTGTGTGTGTTTTGTGTGTGGTGTGTGTGTGTGTGTGTGTGTGTGTGTGTGTGTGTGTGTGTGTTGTGTGTGTGTGTGTTGTGTGTGTGTGTGTGTGTCTGTGTCTGTGTGTGTGTGTGTCACTGTGCTGTGTGTCATGTGCGTGTGTGCGTGCGTGCATGGTGCGTGCGTGCATGGTGTGTGGCTTTGGAGGTGACTGGTCAGTGTGTTTTGGAGCTGGACCAAGTGGGTCAGTGTGCACAATGTCCAACACACCATCAGAAACTTCCTGCCTGCCTGGCCTGCCTGCCTGCCTGCCTGCCTGCGCCTGCCTGCCTCCCTGCACTGCAGTCACTAAGTCCAGGGATGCTTTCTTCCCCATGCTACAGAGCTCTGAGTGGTGTGTGTGTGTGTGTGTGTGTGTGTGTGTGTGTGTGTGTGTGTGTGTGTGTGTGTGTGTGTGTGTGTGTGTGTGTGTGTGTGGTGTGTGTGTGAGTGTGTGAGTGAGTGTGGTGTGTGTGTGTGGTGTGTGTGTGTGTGTGTGTGTGTGTGTGTGTGTGTGTGTGTGTGTGTGTGTGTGTGTGTGTGTGTGTGTGTGTGTGTGTGTGTCACTGTGTGTGTGTGTCTGTGTGTGTGTGTTGTGTGTGTGTGTGTGTGTGTGTGTGTGTGTGTGTGTGTGTGTGTGTGTGTGTGTGTGTGTGTGTGTGTGTGTGTGTGTGTGTGTTTTCTGCCCTTTTGGGGCCATTCTCCTGCCTTTTTTTTTTCCAGAAAGACTTACAAAAGATAACAATTCTCTCACAGGATTGGATGCACTGGGCCTGACTTGTCAGGTGCTTAATTAAACTATATTATATAAAAGACACTCAGCACAATGTAATTTTCGTTCGAATATATATAATGCTGTCTGAGTGTTTGACAAAGAAGAAGTTTACTTTTTGGTACAAACTGTGTGAATGTATTAAATAATAATAAAGTGGGGGGGGGGGGGGGTTCTTCAGCGGCAGGTTGGCTTGTTATTTTTCTTTCTTATCACATATATATTGATTAAGTAACAATGTGTCATGATCATATCTTTAGAAAGTGTGATATACTTTAGAAGTGTGGATGGTTAGCCTCCATAACCTACAGCCGTGACAGGTGGTGGTGCAAACATCACTAGTATGCCTCATCTCAAAAAATGGTCTACAAGTACCGCAGCAATCTAGAAAGTCAGGAGAATTTTACAGATTTGATAGATCATCATAATCTATAGATAGATTCAGAGTGAATGAATTATAAACAAATTATATAATTTAAAGTCAAATAATACCAGCTGTCCAAGTTGATAGCTGGTCACTGGGTCAGTTTATCAGTAAGAATATTGATCACCACAAATTAAATATTTACCAAAAAAAAAAAACAATTTACCAGCACACTGTGGTCAAACTCAAAGTCCTCCTTTCTGTTTCCAAATGCACCCTCTCCTGTAGATCTGTATCTAGTGTGCTATCAGTGTATTGATGTATGATTTCTCAAATTGAGTCAGCAGTGATTGAGTGAGTGAGAGGGGAGGTGAGGGAGGAGGAGGGAGGAAGGGAGGGTGTGTGTGTGTGTGTGTGTGTGTGTGTGTGTGTGTGTGTGTGTGTCTCTGTGTGTGTGTGTGTGTGTGTGTGTGTGTGAATATGCCACTGTGTGTCTGCCTGCCTGCCTGCCTGTTTGCCTGCCTGTCTGTCTATGCGCATTAAGTTACATGTGAGAACAGATCTGTCCACATAAAATTTATTGACAATATTGTGCAATAATATATATACTGCACACTAACTAGTATCTAACAGTGTATACATGTATGCATTTAGAATAATGTGATACATCCTATACTATTACTGTATGAGAGAGGGCATGAAAAGAAACTGGAGTAAACGGGTCGATGGCTTATCTGAACTACCTATCAAAAAAAAAAACCAATAAAAACTAATAATTTTCTTTCTTTTTTTTTAAAGGCCTGCAAGAAAACAGTGACTAATCACTTTGTAAATCCTGGGTGGTAGGAGACAGCAGCCCTGATATCATTTATCAGCTGTTTCCATTAATCATCACTCTCCTCAAAATCGGCAACACTCACCTCACTCACTCACTGTGCCAATGAAGTTTAACACTCCCTGACTTTCCTAATCAACCAAATCACTGAGCACTGTGGAACTGTAAGCCTCCCCCCCTCCCTCTTATTTGCCACCAGCACTGGGCCAGAACCCCCCCCCCCCCCCCCCCCCCTAACACAGCTCTCTCCCAGTCTCATCTTTTGTCAAGACCTCCCTCCGTCTTTATTTTCTCCTCCGTCTTTGACAGTGGGTGTACTATTGAGTATTACGCTTCATCGCTGCTTCTTTCAGACACGACCTCCTGCTGAGTTGCCGGTTCTTAGCGGACTCTTTGCTGGGGAAGAGGTGGGGGGAGGGGGTGATGGTGTCCTTACATCCACCCCCCCCCCCACACCCCCAACACAACACACCACACACACACACGCAGACATGTCACACATCTTCCTTTTTCCTTTCTCTCAAATCGAGAAACAAAAGTTGTGGTAACAGGAGACATGTGGTGCAATTGGCTCAGAGGAATGACATGTCGTGTAGAATTGGCTTCAGTTACTAAACTACCTCCTTTCAAAAACCTTACTAGTAGCAGTACTACTGTACTTGGCTACAACTGAGTCAAGAAATACTTACACTAACAGAACTTTACAATTACAGTCTAACACAACATGCACACGTGTGAACCATGTAAACATGACTGAATGCACCCATAAAAATATAATTATATGAATAACAAACCATATCACCTGCCCATCCATGCACACACACTCTCAATCTCATACAAGGACATACAGGTCACCCCCCCACACCACACCATACTTCACTCACACACACACAATCCACACACACACAACACACACACACACACAACACACACACACACACACACCACAACACACACATACACCACACCACAAACACCACACTGACATCAAACACACACACACACACACACACAACACAACACACACCACACACACACACACACACACACACAACACACACAACACACACACACACACACACACACACACACACACACACACAACACACACACACACACACACAAACACACACACACACACAACACACCACCACACACACACACACCCACACACACACCACACACACACCACACACACAACACACACACACACACACACAACACACACACACACAAACCACAATTCACCACCAACACACACCACACACACACACACACACACACACCACCCACACCCACACACACACACACACACACACACCACACACACCACACACACAACCCCCACCACCACCCACATACCATCCACCCATCCACCACACACACCACACCACACCCACCATCACACACAAACCACCCACCCACCACACACCACACACACCACCACCACCACCAACCACACACACCCACAACACACACCACACCAACACACCACACACACACACACACCACACACACACAACACCACACACACACACCACACAAATTCACACACACACTCAATTCACACAATTCACACACTCAATCACACACACACACACCACACACACCACACACCACACACACACACACACACACCACACACACAAACCCCCCACCCCCCCACACCCCCCCATCCCCCCCACACACACCTACCCACACCCACCCCCCACACAAACCCCCCCACACACACCCCCCCCACCCACCCCACCACCACCCCCCCACCCCCCCCCCAACCCCCCCCCCCACCACCACCCCCCAGCCCCCCCCCCCCCCCCCACACCACCCCCCCCCCCCCAACCCCCAACAACCCCCCCCCCCCCCCCCACCCCACCCCCACCCCCACCCCAACCCCCCCCCCCCCCCCCCCCCCCCCCCCCAACCCCCCCCCCCCCCCCACACCACACACACACACCCACACTCCCCCCACACTGACCGAAGATCTCTCCCCCGCTGGCGTACTCTGTGACGAGGTAGAGCATGCGCTCTGTCTCCATGACCTGGTAGAGGCGGATGATGTGGGGGTGGCGCAGCAGCTTCATGATGCGGATCTCCCGGAAAATCTTGGTCAGGTTGTCCTCCGTCAGCTGCGTCTTGTCGATGATCTTGATGGCCACCTGCCCACAGACAGCCAGCCAGCCAGCCATCGGTCAGTCACAAGCTAGCACCATACATGTCACCAACACACGACAGAGATCTATAATGATCATGAGTAATAATTACTTGGAACTTGTAATTATTGACAGACATTCGGATGCGACTATTTAACCGAGGCCCTGTGTGCGAACGCACCGCAGAACATCTTGCGCACATGTTAAAACCCTGTTCCGCCTTTTGGAAGAGCAGGCCATCGTGTGCCAGTACGAACAGATGACAAAATTATGAAAAAAACAGCATGCACACACTGACACAGGTGTTGTGTTTAGACACCACCCCTGAGGAAAAATCGGGGAGTTGGGAGTCCCAGGGCGGCTCGGGGCTGTATAATAGCAACGTTCTGCTGGCTCCTGCGACGGTACTGGAACCATTCGTATCGGTCATTGCCTTTCCAATGGATCATTCCAGTGGTGTGGAGAGGGGGATCTGCTGCATGGGTACCAGTTTGCCCTCCATACTTACTTACCCAGGCTCTGCGCTCTAAAGACTACAGCGCAAGTTCTCTGTAGTCCATAGTCTTCCGAGGCTGATGGGTGCCTACTACTATTATTGAGAGAAGAACCACTAGGATGAACTGGACAGTATCAAGTGTTCACTTACAAAGTTCCTCTGAAGTTTTAGCATGGCTGCCTATATTATATAATGAGTGTACTAACATGAAAACTGTGGCAAACTTTTTATCCAGTGTACTACCTATCTGAGTATAGATCTCACGGTGATTCCCAGGAGGGATGGGTGATTCAGAGTGCATCTGGGTGACCTCCAGGGTGTTAAGCTGGGGAACGCACAACAACAACAACATAGTTTAGCTTTATTGGTTAGCTTTTAGTTTTAGACAAGTTAGAGAAGAAGCTCCCTTCTAGCACTATGAGTATGGCTTTCAGGGGCATGTAACTAAGGTATCATTGTGAGCATGCAAACTGTACACATCAGTCACCACACACACACACACACACACACACACACACACACACCACACACAACACACACAACACCACTCTCACACACACACACACACACACACACACACACACACACACACACACACACACACACACACACACACACACACAACAGCTTTGGCCCTCACTCTACACTACAGCTACTATGTCTGTGAGTGTGAGGGGCCACTG
>CM060339.1:38744757-38752257 GCA_030674155.1 Stramonita haemastoma | reverse complement strand
TTGCCTGTAGGTAGCGCCCAAAGCATTTTAAAACCCAAAATCTCTCTCTCTCTCTCTCTCTCTCTCTCTCTCTCTCTCTCTCTCTCTCTCTCTCTCTCTCTCTCTCTCTCTCTCAAATGGATAGAGTGGATTTTTTCATATATGAAAAAGTTTTATTGTTCTTCATTCACGACTCAGTTTATAAAATCGTTATCTCTTGCAGCCTTGTCGGCTCTAGCCTAGCGAAAGTGGTGAAAACTTGGCCCTGGCTGCAGCAGAAGGAGGAATGTCAGTGAAGTGATCGATCAGTGACTGACTGCCTGACTGACAGACATGATCAGCCAGCGTCAGTCAGTACCCTACTGCAGACGACGCACTCTGAATTTGTTGAGGTGACTGCAACGATGGCGTGAATATCACTGATGAATAAGGCCTAAGCCTAGCTGCGACCGACCGACCTGTCAGCCTCCGTTGTCATTCTTCAGGAGCTAAGGCTAATTGTGAGACAACTCTAATCTCCGGCAGTAGGCTAGACATGAGTGCAAAGAGAGGAATCAGTCTGATCAGCCAGTGATCCGGCATCGTGCCAAAACATCCAAAACGACGGTATAAGGCACGGCTAGAATTTGACATTCGGCTCGTGGCACGGTTTGGGTGTTCATATATAATATCGGAAACAAAAACCAAAGACCAAAAAACAAAAAAAAACAAAAAAGGGCTGACGATTGAAGGCGGCAGGGCATGTACAGGCTCTAGGTGACCGAGTTGTGGAGCCCGACCCGGCACTTCTACACAGACCGCGTGTCAGCCTCCGTCCTCTCATTGGCTTTATTTCCCTCATCCGGTCAACGTCGCTCTCACCTGCACCGCGCACACACACACACACACACACCACACACACACACACACACACGCGCGCGCGCGCGCGCGCGCACACACACACACAGAGATCTAGTAACACACACACACACACCACCACACCACACACACACACACAGATCTAGTACACACACACACACACACACCACAAACACACACACACACAGATCTAGTACACACACACACACACGCACGCACGCACGCACACACATGCACGCACGTACACAGAGAGAGAGCATCATAACATGAACGGGAAATTAAATTCAAGTTGAATTGAACGACTAAACTTACCGTCCGGCAAATCCCCCCATAAACATAAAACAAGTCATGTAAACTATGACACAAAAAAAAGCCAACGACAAGCGTTGAAATAACGATGTCGTTGAAGACGGTGTGACGTTGAAACGTTGCACCAAACACTACTTTGGCAGACCTGTGCAATTCGATGTTAGTACCCGATGAACAATAAAGTTTACCCCCCCCCCCCCCCCCAAGAAACTGCACTACGGGATAGGTGAAGGTGTTAAGCGTCTACATGTACTACAGCTATTGAATTTACTCATTATGAAATCACTTAGGTATTTGAGCATGTCAAAGTAGCAATTATCTTCTCGATTCCCCAAGCCATCGTGTGCCGGTGGGAACAGATGACATTTACAAAACTGCATACACACGGGGACTGGATGTAAAAAAAGCATATGAATGCTTATTTCATTATCCCCGATGTAAAAGAAAGAATAAATAATAAATAAATAAATAAAACCTTTGGACTAGGGTTCGCGCAGTTGAACTTAACTCCTGTTAATGACAAGGAACCCAGTAACGACATAATTATCTATAACGCGTCTATTGGGCAAGTTGAAAGTGAAGGAGTCCATCCTTCTAATTCTCCAGATACAGGCTGCATGCTGGGTATGTTCGTGTTTCTGTATCTCACCGAAATGTTGACACAAATTAGGGGATCTTTAAATTGCATGATTGATCTGTGTCGCGTGCGTGCGGCGCGCGCGCCCCAGCCATCCACACACACACACACACACACACACACACACACACACACACCACACACACACACACACACACACACACACACACACAGAAAACCACTTATTTGTGAATAGACGTTAAAGCGAACGCACACACACACTAAATGAATTAATGAATAATAAAACAATATCATTTTTTAAGCCATTATACACTAGTACATCAAACTTCTCAGCAGAGGTGTTGTGCCTAACTCTTCTTTTTAATGATGACAAATAATCTGGAAATTTGAGTACTCAGTTAAAACGTTTTCTAGTGTCCCCCCCCCCCCCCCCCCCCCCCCCCCCAACAATAATGCATATTTACATATCTACATCGCTGACTGTTACTGCTGTCTTCTTGAGACCAAACCCGAGTGTTGTGTGGTGTGTGTGTGTGTGTGTGTGTGGTGTGTGGTGTGTGTGTTGTGTGTGGTTGTGTGTGTGTGTGTGTGTGTGTGTGTGTGTGTGTGTGTGTGTGTTGTGTGTGTGTTGTGTGTGTGTGTGTGTGTGGTGTGTGTGTGTGTGTGTGTGTGTGTGTGTAGTGTGTGTGTGTGTGTGTGTGTTGTGTGTGAGTGTGTGTCTGTCTGTGTGTCGTGTGTGTGTGTGTGTGTGGTGTGTGTGTGTGTGTGTGTGTGTGTGAGAGAGAGAGAGTGAGAGACAGAGACAGACAGAGAGAGAGAGAATGAATGAATAAATGAATGAATGAATGATCTTTATTTTTCAAGGGTTACAGAGTAAGCATTACATACTTTTTTTCATCCGGCCCTTGCCCTGATCAGGGAATAAAGCTAAGAAACCCCTCCCTACCCCTACATACCAGCATAACCAACAACAGCAGTTCAACCAATATTTTAAAAGAAGAAAACGGGATACATCAAACTTCTCAGCACAGAGAGAGAGAGAGAGAGAGGAGAGAGAGAGAGAGAGAGAGAGAGAGAGAGGAGAGAGAGAGAGAGAGAAGAATGAATGAATAATCTATTTCAAGGAACAGAGTAAGTAAGCAAGAGAGAGAGAGAGAGAGACAGACAGACAGACAGACAGACAGACAGACAGACAGAGAAAGACAGAGAGAGACTGTGTGGTTGTGTGTGTGTGTGTGTGTGTGTGTTTGTGTGTGTGTGTGTGGTGGCGTTTAATTAATCAACTGTACCCGTAACCAATTAAAACAGCGCAGACTGAGCTACTGTCAGCAACGTGTAGACTTCATACGCACCCCCACCCCCCACCCCACCACCCCTCCCTCCCCCCTATAACGCTTACCTGTGACCGCATCAGAAGAGGATCACTTCGAAATAAACCTCGTTGTGCGTGGGAAGGTGACGGGAGGAAGAGGAGGAGGAAGAGGAGGAGGAGGAGGTCAAAGATGGGGCGGGCGGGAGAGTTGCCATTTTTCAGTTCCATCGATCCCATCACTGACGCAGCCAGTCCGCTCGTCAAGCTGCTGACGCGGATGCAGCGGCGGGGAAAAGTGACGAGTGACGTCAAAGTCTCTTAGACGTATGTATGCAATCTTGGTGCCTCCTCACGTGGCCCTGGCTGGCTATGACGTGACTCCACTCTGTCACTTGCATAGTTGATGATGAAAGGGAAAGGATTAAATTCCCTGATGAATCGATAAGCACTTGGCGGCTTTTTTTTTTTTTTTTTTTTTTTTGGGGGGGGTACGATTTTTTTTTTTTTTTAAATATATAAACGAGCATGTAGGAAATCTCAGAGATTGAGACTGAAGGAGAGTGGGCGTGTGTCGCTATTGTATAGCTAGCTGTGTAGCGGTGCTGCCTTTTAAGTTCCTCTTCCCCGCACTTCTAATCCACCCTCTTAATTAATTTAAAAATTCAGTGCACTGTCCTGACGACTCATCAAGGAGTTTCAAGGAAGAAGATCGGTGGTCTAGAGGTAACGTGTCTGCCTAGAAAGCGAAAAGTCCGGATCGGAGTGTGCGGTGGTTCGAATCCTGTTTGTGCCCCCCCCCCCCCCCCTCCTCCCCATTCATTAGACCATGAGTGGTGGTTTGGGTGCTAGTCTTTCGGATGAGACGATAAACCGAGGTCGTGTGTGTTACACATCATTATTTAGCGCACGTTAAAGAACCCACGGCAACAAGAGGGTTGTCCCTGGCAAATTCTGTCGAAAAAAGCCACTCTGATAGAGAAACAAATACAGTCGTAGACAGGAAAAAGAAAAAATAATGGATGCCGCTGCAGTTGTGGCGACGTGCTCTCCCACGGGGAAGCAGCCCGAATTTCATGTAGAGAAATCTCTGTGAGAGAGAGAGAGAGAGGAGAGAGAGGAGAGAGAGAGAGAGAGAGAGAGAGAGAGAGAGAGAGGAGAGAGAGAGAGAGAGAGAGAGAGAGAGAGAGAGAGGAGAGAGAGAGAAGAGAGAGAGAGAGAGAATGCTTTGAAATACTTTATCCCTATGCTTTAATGGCCTTAAGAATTCACCGTTTCATTTTCATTTGTCATATTTTCTTTTCTTTCTTCTTTTCTTTTTTAACAGCAGCTCATAAAATGTTGTTGGGGCTTTGGGTTTGTTTGTTTGTTGTTGTTGTTTTTTTTTATCTCCCTTTAAGGTTCAGCCAATGAGCTACAACCAACCTTTACCGGTTTCGCCAGTATTAGATATATCTTTTATTTGAAAACATACATAATTATTATACGTACACAAATTGAGAGTCATAATCAGCATAAAGCTTATGGCATGCTTGAAAACGTATGTTTGACTCATTTAGTTTGGTAGCTAATGAGCATAAGGAAATCAGAACAGCAATGCTTTCCAAAAGATCGTTTAAGATCAAACAATAATTGAGACCTTTCGCGTTGTCTATATGTTGCAATCATGTTCATAGATGAGATAAAGAAAGGACACTTTAACTTACTGCAAAATGAAATCTAATCCAGTTTACAATCTCGCCGACCACAGATTCTGAATCGGACCTATCACTTCGCATAACTTGAAACCTCAGAATAAAACTGTTGCAGTTAAAGACAGATTAATTAAAACGGCATGAAATCGACTCTACCGTCCTTCCCTGTATCAACGCAAAACAACAACAACAACAAAACAACAACCTACAACAACAACACTTAACAAAACATCAATAACAAAACTAAACGTTTCTGAAGGGAGAAATACAAAGACACTCAAGAAGAGTCGATTACTCCATAACTTTCATTTTCGGTGTGTGTGTTGATGTTGAGGAGGCGGGGGGGGGGGGGGGGGGGGGGGGCGGGGGGACTACTCCAGAGGTCGATGACCGTGTTAAAGATGTCAAGAGTTGATTCCTCTCTATTGAGGGATCACTTCCAGTAGAATAAATCATTTATTTATTTATTTATTCATTTATTCTTTTATATCGACGATAATGGAATAAGCACTCTTGTGCTTTTTTTTTTTACATCCAGTCCCCGTGTGTATGCAGTTTTGGAAATGTCATCTGTTCCCACCGGCACACGATGGCCTACTCTTACGAAAAGCGGAACAGGATTTAACGTGTGCGCAAGATGTTCTGCGTGCGTTCGCACACGGGGCCGCCTCGGTTTACAGTCTCATCCAAAGGATTTGGATAGAATGGAGTCAGCACTAATGTTAACTCCAGGAGAAAAATCTCCTCGACCGGACTCGAACCCGGGTCGTCAAATTGCGTATGGATGAATTAAATTAAAGACGTGTAACATGTTCCTGTTTTAAACAACACGATCAACAACGCTCCCTCCACTCTGCTGAAGATACCCTGTCCTTACGAATACCTGCATTCAAATCAGTCCACCTTTGGCTGTGGCTTTTTCTCTGTTTCTGGTCCTTCGATCTGACACGAACCCCCTCTCTCTCCTTTCGCCAAAGCCTACTTAATCTAAATCCAGCCTGCAGGTTTTTTTTAAAATAATAATTATTTTAAACCTAAGATTTTCTTTTCCTGTGTCGTCTCGTATCTGTCTCTACCTTCAACAGCTGAAATCCCCGTCACCCCGCTAAAGTGTGTAACTTATATATATATATATATATAGAGAGAGAGAGAGAGAGAGAGAGAGAGAGAGAGAGAGAGAGAGAGGAGAGAGAGAGAGAGAGAGAGAGAGAGAGAGAGAGAGAGGAGAGGAGAGAGGAGAGAGAGGAGAGAGAGAGAGAGAGAGAGAGAGAGATTCGAAGTTATCTTGAAATATTTAAACCAATATGAAATTTTAAACTTTCTCGTTATCTTTTCGAGATTATAAATATTCCTGTTAATCTTGTAATTGCCCTTCATTGGATCAGTAAAGCGTTTTTGACTTGACTTGACTTGACTGAACCCGTGCACATTGGCAAAAAAACAACAACAACAAAACCAAAAACGTTTGTGTGTATGTACCATCTGCGTGCAAGCAGCCATTTTCCAACTTGGGAAGAAGATTTTTTGTTGTTGTTAGTTTTTACCTTTATTAGAGGCGAGACTAGCTTGTTACGACAGAGGAGCGAAAGGGGGACATGACAGTGATCTACATGATTTGATGATGGTAACAACAACAACAGCAACAGCAGCAGCAGAAGCAGTACAGCCAGCTAGCCAGCTACTGGGCCCAGACAAATGGAAGCAGTCCTCGCTCGCTCATTATGTCATAGAGTCATTAAGAGCAGACGCCAGTAGTCCAGGTGGCTGCAGACACTGAGCGGGTACTATACTAACTAATCACTGCAGCAGACTGATGCCATCATCATAGCCCTCCCTCCCTCCCTCCCTCCTCCTTGGGGGGGGGGGGGGGGGGGGGACGGATAGCCTAGTGGTCAGAACATTGCGCTGGCAATTTGACGACCCGGGTTCGATTCCTGGTTGAGGAGATTTTTCTCCTGGAGTTTACCATCAGTGCTGACTCCACTCTCCCAAAAGTCTTTTCGGATGAGACTTTAAACCGAGGCGGCCCTGTGTGCGAACGCACGCAGAACATCTTGCGCACACATTAAATCCTGTTCCGCTTTTCATGAGAGTAAGCCATCGTGTGCCGGTGGTTGGAACAGATGACATTTACAAAACTGCATACACACGGGGACTGGATGTAAAAAAACAAAAGCACAATAGTGCTTATTCCATTATCCTCGATATAAAAGAATAAATAAATAAATAAAATTCCTCATCACATCAACTCATACAGCAGCAGCAGCAGCAGCCATCATCAGAAACGCAGATAGGCGCCATCATCATTCATTTTCAGGGGCGAGGGGGGGGGGGGAGGGGGGAGGAGGAGGGCTGGAAAGAAGGAGAGGGGGGGGGGGCTTAGTGGTTAGAGCGTTGCTTGTGCCCACGATTTGATGGCGTGGGTTCCAACCACCCACTGTTCGAGAGAAATTTTCCCTGGAGTTGACTGACATCAGTACTGACCCCACTCCTGTGAATGTCCTGCGGATGAGACTCTAAACCCAGGCGGCCCCTTGTGTGCGAACGCGCGTAGAACATCTTGCGCACACGTTAAGCCTGCTTGCTCTGCCTTTCGGAAGAGTAGGCCATCTGGTGTTATGTTGAGACTTCATCCCCAAAGTCAGAATGCAGCTACCTACCCCCATGGTGGGCAAAAACGGGGGCATACGCAAAACCTCACCGGAGTTGCAGCCGATTTGATTTGATTTGATTTGATTTGATTTGATTTGATT
>CM060339.1:38737257-38739757 GCA_030674155.1 Stramonita haemastoma | reverse complement strand
CTTTTTTATTATTTTTTAATTCTTTTATATCGAGGATAATGGAATAAGCACTCGTGCTTTTTTTACATCCAGTCCCCGTGTGTATGCAGTTTTGTAAATGTCATCTGTTCCCACCGGCACACGATGGCCTACTCTTACGAAAAGCGGAACAGGATTTAACGTGTGTAGAGGTAGGAGAATGGAAGCAGTGGACCAGCAGCATATAAAGCAACAGGCGAGTACCCTGTTAGCCCCCCCCCCCCCGAATTTAGGTCATATAATAGAACCCACGGCAACAATAAAGCAGTCTCTGGCAAATTTTGTGGGAAAAGCAGGTATATATATTAAAAAAAAAAAGCACGCAGACACAGCAAGGGTTTTTTTGTTTATTCATGGGTGGTGCAGTTCTTGTGGTGACAAGTTATCTCTGGGGAGAGCAGCCCTAATGACGGTAGAAGAATGTTTCCGTGACTGAGAGGAGTAGAAACTGCAATGCAATATAATATAATACAAGACAGTATAATGCAATACAGTACAGTGCAATGCATTACAATGCAATACAGTATACTACAATACGGTTCCATACAACACATTGCAATATGATTCAGGTTGATGCAATACAGTAGAATACAATACAATACAGTACAATACAGTACAGTACAATAGAATACAATGCAGTGCAATACAGTACAGTACAATACAATGCAGTACGGTACAGTACAATGCAACACAACACAGCATAACACACTACACTACACTACACTACACTACACTACACTACACTACACTACACTACACTACACTACACTACACTACACTACACTACACAATCCAATCCAATCCAATCCTATCCAAGTTTATTACCTTAATCATCAGAACTAACTTGACCCTTGCAGACGACATTTTCTAATGACTGGAGGTGACGTCACAAGTACCGGCAGTGTCATGTAACGGTCTTGACAGCCTCAGAAGTAAATCCTCTCCCTTTCCTGCCAAAGTGAGGCTACATAAGAGGGGTTATGCAGATAAATGACTACCTACCTATATAACAAGCTGATTACCTACATTACTGCTGATCTGTCCAATGTAATCTTCAACGTGACCTTGCGTGGGTGGCATATGAGGCTGATTGTGCGGTGATTCTGGCACTGTTGTAGATTTCCTTTCTTTAGGGAAGTGATGATGACTGTGTCCATGATGTTGGCCATTTTCCTGTCTGCCAGATCTTGTTGCAGATTTTTAGCAGAGCGTTGATCATGGCTTCTCCTCCAGCTTGAACCAATTCAGCTGGAATATTGTCACCCCCTGCTGCCTTCCCCTTTTTCAGCAATCTGACAACTGTTTCCACTTCTTTTCGGAGGACAGGGTGACTGTCTGTACTTGTGAGGACATTGAGGACTTCTGAGACCAACATTGTAAAAAAAAAAAAAAAAAAAAAAAAGAATAAGAAAAAAGCAGGTTTCAGAGCAGGGCGCAGCACAACTGAACAGATATTCAACCTCAGAATACTACGTGAGGGGTACCTTCAGTACCAACAAGACCTCTACCCCGTTTATTATTGATTTTAAGAAGGCATTTGACAGGGTGTGGCATGTATCTTTGTGGGCAATGGTGAATTTGTACAACATCAATGAACACCTGATCAGAGTCATCAAAGAGCTATACAACAGGGCCACCAGTGTAGTTTACTACAACAGCAACACTGGAGAGTGGTTTCGAACAACAGTTGGAGTAAGGCAGGGCTGTCTACTCTCACCCACTCTTTTCAACATCTTCCTTGAGAGAATCATGGCTGATGCAATGGAACATTATGAAGAATCAGTCAGCATTGGTGGCAGAACGATCACAAACCTCCGCTTCGCAGATGACATTGACGGGCTAGCAGGATCAGAACAAGAGCTTGCCAGCCTAACAGAACATCTGAATAAGGCCTCCAAAACATGCGGCATGGAAATCAGTGCAGAGAAGACCAAACTGATGACCAATAACGCCAAGGGCATCAGCACTGATATCAGGGTCAATGACCAGAAGCTGGAAACAGTTCAAAGCTTCAAGAACTTGGGACCCGTTGTATCAGACAAGGAGTCCAAGCCAGAAGTAGTATGTTGGATTGCACAGACAATAGCAGCACTGTCAAAACTGAACACCATTTGGAAAGATAAAAAATATCTCACTGAACTCCAAGACCAGACTAATGCGCTCCTTGTCATATCCATATTCCTGTATGCCTGTGAATCATGGACCCTGACTGCTGATATGGAGAGAAGAGTACAGGCAGTAGAGATGAGATGCTTCCGGAGACTCCTTGGCATCCCCTACAAAGATCAAATTTTTATAAGCAACGAAGACGTGCGTAACAGAATCCAGCAAACCATTGGGCCCTGCGAAAACGTTCTATCAATCGTAAAGAAGCATAAACTTAAATGGTACGGGCATGTCACAAGATCAAAAGGACTAGCAAAAACAATACTGCAAGGCACTGTCCAAGGAGGGAGAAAAAGAGGCAGACCGAGGAAGAGAT
>CM060339.1:38717257-38732257 GCA_030674155.1 Stramonita haemastoma | reverse complement strand
TGTTTGGGATTGTATCTTCTTTATTTGTTCTCAGTCCTCGTATTTTGAAACTTTGGGGAAGAAGTCAGGTGCCAGTGACAGTCCAGACGTTTGCCCACCTAACAAGTTAAGCGTGAGGTTCTGGGTTTGATTCCCAGCCTTGCCCTTTCTTCTCAGTTTGAGGGAATACAAAATTGAACTGAATGTCAAAGTCTTTCGTACGAGACTGTAAACCGAGACCCGAGTGTGACCGCATGTATGAACGTATTGTGCACACGTTAAAATCCTGTTCCATCTTTCACAAGAGTAGGCCATTTCGTACCGGTAGAAACGGATGACAAATTAACAAAAAAAAAACCCAAACATAATCATTCGCAAACGCAAAAAATCTCACCATTGATAAACCTCGGAGCTGTCTAGCCGGCCAAATTCAAATTCTGTATTTCCTGTCATCCCTTTAGGGATATGGAGGATTTTACATAACAGCAACAAACAAAATCGTAAACTGAACAACATACATGCACCATGGAACTGAATATTTGAACAATTGTTATAATAATGTGATGATGCCGGTAGCAAGGATAGAGGACAGGGAAAGTAGAGGAACAATGTACAGCAGCCAGGCAAAGGAAGACTCAGGGGAAGACAGCAGCTGGGCGTTGGTGTTCTTCATTTTGTCATCTCTCTGCTGCCTCCTGTGCTCTGCTGGACTGCTACAGGTCTATTCTGGTCTACCGTAGTCTGCAAACCTATCTCTCCTAGTCTCCCCTAGTCTGCCTAGGCACCCTAACCACCCCTACATATATAGCCTCCGCGCGGACTGCAAAGACAGCACCGCAGACGATTCGGCCACTTCGAACTTAAAATGGAGTAAATTTGTGTTTCCTTACGTGGCTTCAACAGCGATTATCTCACTGTCCGCGCAACAAAGCTAAACATATTATACATCAAAATAAACTAGGAAACACAAGCTTTAAAATGCACTAATGCACTCTGCACAACAACTATCTAACTGCGAGCTAAAGGCAATTAAAGCCTCTGAATAGACACACTTTTAACAGGTTTGCACTAAAACTTTCAATAATAAAACACTAAGAGTCCAGCAGAGCCTAATACTTAATGAATATAAAAGAAAGAATATAATCCACAAATTGTATACATATGCATATTATTAGCTAGCAGTGTCCATGAGATGAGATATTAGTAATTAAATAGCGATGCGAAAACACACTTTCCGATCTACTGCGTGCGCATCAATCTTGCTTGCGAAGTAGTTCGCACGATCGAAAGAATGAACATCTCTAATAATACAAATTATCTATATTAACATAATCTAACCTAATGTTCATTCATATATAAACCCAAAATATACCATAAATTAATAATTTAATGTCTGCATTTTATAAAATTCAGTTCGACGAGATTCAAATTCGTTAAAACAAAGAACGAGCGTTAGGCTGACCGTTAGGCTAATCATCGTGTTCAAACCGTCGTATGCCTTACGATCTACTACAACCTAAATTAAATTATATTTCATTTATCTAAATAAAGTTTATTACACATGATTCTCAATCACACACTACAATATATGAAATATTTCTTTACTTATGAATTAGAACTGCTTTTGCCGATCGCGATTTCAATGTTCTTATACTGATATGATGTAATAGGTGAAAATACTACTTTAGGATGAAAATAGAGAATCTTCACTGTGGTTGAGTTGAATCGAGTCGAGATCAGGCCTTCAACAATCATATCCCTGAATATGAATAGATAATATGATTTATTAAAGTTGTTATTTAAGATTTTCTTTTCTATATCAGGCTGATTCTTTGTGTTCAAAATGCAAGGTAGAGTTCTCTCTCTTGATCCAAAAATCATTACAATAAAATATACCTCATCTCATCCCACTAACAATAAAATCATAAGAACAAAATGGAATGCAAAATAACTAATTAATTACATATGAATCATAAAAATCAAAAAGATTCAATTATTAACTTCATATAAAAATACAAATATGTCGTACTCATAATAAACCATAACACTTTATAAAATGAACAGAAGATCTTCTCTGTTCCGACCACACCAAATATCTGTTTAACTGTTTCTAACCTAAACTAAATGCCCAACAAGCTCTCACACATAGAGCTACATAAAACCACCTGGTTACAATAAAAAAAAGTCTCTTTACACATATGAAACTCACAAAGTTTACATGTTATTTCTGATAATATCAATCATTTTAACAACTTTGAGCAGAGACTTCTTATTTGATGAAGAAAAGCGTTGTTCCTACTTCAAAGTGTTTGGATGTCTAGCGTAAACATTTTTTACGAGCTTCATTAAACACTGGACAAATAAAAAGGTAATGAAATTCGTCACCAATATCACCGCTATTGCATTTTGTACGGTATCTTTTTTTTTCTTCTTTTTAATTCACTCAAAACATAGGATATTGCTAGGCAAATTGTTATCATTTGTGCGAAACTGGGCAAATCGAACAGAAACATTGGAAGGCAATTAGAGTAAATACTTTTCAACACTTTTTTTTTTTCGAAGAACGAAAGAATATTTTTTTTGTCCGCGGAAGGACACAAGGTGACCACTCCCAAAGGTCAGAGGCTAGCCCTGAAAACAAAAAGTTACTGAGGCAAGGATTAGAAAAACAGGAGTATAGCTCGAGATGAAAAGGATCCGAGAATGGAAGAAAAGAGAAGATGAAGGGGCAGGCAGAAAGAGGGAGGGAGGGAGTGGGGGGGGGGGGGGGAGGGGTCTGGAGAGAGTGGGGTCAGAGAGTGCTGGGGGTCAAAGAGTGGATGGGAGACTGGGAGGTAGGGGGGGGGGGGGGGGTGTGACAGGGGAGAGAACTGCAGATTCCGGTTGCTGGAGATGTTTGTGTTCCCAGCTGACGTCACGTCCTGTCATACTGTTCGCTTCTTCTGTCAGTTCTCTCTCTCTCTCTCTGTTTGTTTCTCTGCTCCGTGTGTGTGTGTGTGTGTGTGTGTGTGTGTGTGTGTGTGTGTGTGTGTGTGTGTATGATGTGTGTGTGTGTGTGTGTGTGTGTGTGTGTGTGTGTGTGTGTGTGTGTGTGTGTGAACCGGAGGGAAGAGGCATTCAGTACATTTCTCATTATGTGTTTGTGCTTTTGCTTTCTTTTACCTTTACTTTCTATTTCCTTCCTACTGACTACAATGCCCAGGCCTACCATTCTCGCCTTTGTGTTCAGGAGCACTTTGTTATTTATTTATTTATTTATTTATTTATTTATTTATTCTTTTATATCGAGGATAACAGAAGAAGCAATCATGTGCTTTTCTTCATCCGGTCCCCATGTGTATGCAGTTTTGTAAATCATGTCATCTGTTCCCACCGGCACACGGTGGCCTACTCTTACGAAAAGCGGAACAGGATTTAACGTGTGCCCAAGATGTTCTGCGTGCGTTCACACACGGGGCCTCGGTTTAAAGTCTCAACCGAAGGATCGTCCGATTGTCAGTGTTAGGAAACTATCATCAATTGTGACAAGGCTCTTTTGTATTTTGTGTTTTGTACTACTTTATGTCGCAGCAGATTTCTCTGCGTGAAATTCGGGCTGCTCTCCCCCGGGGAGAGCGCGTCGCCACAAGTGCAGCGCCTACCCATTTTTTCCCCCTTTTTCTTGCATGCTACTGTATTTGTTTCCTTATCAGAGTGACTTTTTTTCTACAGAATTTTGCCAGGGTCAACCTCTTTGTTGCCGTGGGTACTTTTACGTGCGCTAAATAGTGATGTGTAACACACGGGATCTCGGTTTATCGTCTCATTCGAAAGTCTAGCGCCCAGACCACCACTTAGGGTCTAATTGATGGGGGAAAAAATTTAGGCTTTAACAGGATACAAACCTGGGGGGGACGGATAGCCTAGTGGTCAGAACATTGCGCTGGCAATTTGGCGACCCGGGTTCGAGTCCGGTCGAGGAAATTTTTCTCCTGGAGTTAACATCAGTGCTGACTCCACTCTTCCCAAAAGTCCCTCGGATGAGACTTTAAACCGAGGCCCGTGTGCGAACGCACGCAGAACATCTTGCGCACACGTTAAATCCTGTTCCGCTTTTCGTAAGAGTAGGCCATCGTGTGCCGGTGGGAACAGATGACAATATTTACAAAACTGCATACACACGGGGACCGGATGGAAAAAAGCACATGATTGCTTATTCTGTTATCCTGGATATAAAAGAATAAATAAATAAATAAAACCACCGCACACTCCGACCCGGACTTTTTGCTTTCTAGGCAATGCGCGTTACCACCTAGACCCCCGATCCACCGCTCTTGACTCTAGAACTGGTTAAGAATCATCCTCAGGAAAACTGTATTGATCAAAGGCAAACTATTATTATGTAACTCTTTCCTCAGCTGTAACATCTGGAAGACCAGTCAGAGGCCAGCAGACTGGAAGTCACCAGAATGTTGTCATGCTCGACAAAATGGAACCGTGAAAGACTGCAGTGACTTCAGAACGATATTCCTCATCTGTCGTGCAAGCAAGATCTTGTTTTTTATTTTATGTATACCACTTTGTGTCACAGCAGATTTCTCTGCGTGAAATTCGGGCTGCTCTTCCCGGGGAGAGCACGTCGCCACAAGTGCAGCGCCTACTTATTCTTTTTTTTAATTTTTATACAACCTGGAGCCATCCTGGGGACTCCAACTCCCTGACTTTTTCCTCAGGGATGGTGTCTAAACACGACACCTGTGTGTATGCTGTTTTTAAAAAAAATATAATTTGTCATCCGCTCCTTCCGGCACACAATGGCTTGCTCTTCCTAAAGGCGGGACGGGGTTTTAACGTGTGCGCAAGATGTTCTGCGTGTGGTCGCACACGGGGCCTCGGTTTATAGTCTCGTCCGAATGACTTTGACATTCAGTTCGATTTTTTTGTGTGGTCAAACTGGGAAGAAAGGGCGAGGCTGGGAAACGAACCCAGAACCTCACGGTTTACTTGTTGGCAGTTGGCAGGCGAACGTCCCAACCATCCTGCCACTTTCCTTCCCTCCTAAAAATCATTGTTGATCATAGTCTTCAACAGGATGAAACAAAAAGTTAAAGTTAAAGTCTGTCCCGAGCCTAAGGCTCATCAGGCCGGTGCTTATCCCGGTTTCTGTGGCGTTAAGCGACTGAGAGTCATAGACTCCCCCTGGATATGACGCCAGTCTATCGCAGTGTTAACCCCCAACACAAGGTTGGTACCCCTTTTACACCTGGGTGGGGTGAGAAAATAGCCGTAAAGTGCCTTTTCCAAGGGCACAACGCCATAGCCGAAAGCTGGGATCGAACCAGCAACCTTTAGATTACCAGTCCAACGTCCTAACCACTAGACTACAGCGGGGGCATGAAACAAAAAGGAGAGTTTGAAACTATCAGACTGTCAGACAGACCACAGAACAAACAGCGAAACAGCAGACATGATATTCGTTCTGCAGAACACCGTTGACAAGCTAGGTGAACAGTAGGACCGAAGAACTGCACTGCATGCTCCCTTCAGAGACACCAACAAAGCCTGTTTTAATTTAATTTATTTTTTTAATTTTTATTCTTTTAATATCGAGGATAATGGGATAAGCACTCTTGTGCTTTTTTTTACGTCCCAGCCCCCGTGTATATGCAGTTTTGTAAATATTGTCATCTGTTCCCACCGGCACACGATGCCTGTGACAGCGTGAGTGAGTGAGTCACCAGCATCTAGCATGGAGTCAACAGGACCAGGGAAGACCAAGACCACCCAGCTCATGGAAAGAAAAGGAGGACCATTTTATTTATTCATTTATTTATTTATTTATTTATTTATTTATTTTTATATTCTTTTGTATCGATGATAATGGGATAAGCACTCATGTACTTTTTTTCATCCAGTCCCCGTGTGAATGCAGTTTTGTAAGTATTGCCATCTGTTCCCACTAACACACAATGGCCTATTCTTACGAAAAGCGGAACAGGATTTAACGTGAGCGCAAGATGTTCTGCGTGCGTTCCGCACACGGGGCTTCGGTTAAACAGTCTCATCCGAAAGACTTTTGGGGAGAGTGGAGTCAGCACTGGTGTTAACTTCAGGGGGAAAAATCCCCTCGAACGGGAGTCGAACTCGGGTCGTCAAGTTGCGAGCGCAATGTTCTGACCACTAGGCTCTCCGTGTCTTGGTCACTGGGTGCAGTGGCTAACACCACCCTCGTTGACGCTCGACAGGGGAGACAGGTGAGAATAGTGTGCTTAGAATCCATGTGCCACAATGTGATCAAAATCAGATATCAGTGCAACGCAATGTTAAACAGATTTACTCAACTTGTATCGGTGTTACACAGGGTGAAACATGTCTCCCCCACCCACCCTAATTCCTCCCCTTACCCCCCCCCCCCCCCCCCCCAACCACCACCCCCCACCGCCGACAATAGTACAGGAAGTAAGGGTCAAGTCATTCTAATCAGATGCCCAGACGCTTCCTGCTCCGTGGCTCACATGAGGCAGTCATGCTCCTAGCTGTTCAAAGCTGGGCAACTCAGCTGCCGGGGGCCGGTGACGTAGGTAGGTAGGTAGGTACCCTGACAGGTGTGACACGTGGACAAAATCAAAAATAACCCCCTGCTGATGTCATCATCATTGAAAATAGGTAAAAGAAGAGGTGAAAAAAAAACCCCAGCCTGTTTGGTACGATATCGAAAAGAGTTTTAAGAGAGAGAGACAGTGAGAGAGACAGAGAGAGACAGAGAGAGAGACAGACAGAGACAGAGACAGAGACAGAGAGACAGAGAGACAGAGATAGAAGAGAGAAGAAGAGAGAAGAGAGAGAGAGAGAGAGAGAGAGAGAGAGAGAGAGAGAGAGAGAGAGAGAGGAGAGAGAGAGGAGAGCGACTGTTGGTACTATGTCGAAAATAGTAGGGGGAAAAAAAGAGAAAATAAAAAAAGCTTGTTGGTACAATATCCAAAATAGAAAATAACCACCATACCTGTCGAACGAAGCTATGCTGAAAATAGCTGCTTTTTTATTTTTGGTTAAAAAAAAAGTATTAAAAAAAAAAGCCCGACCTAGGTCATATTGATAATACTATCACCTACTTGTACTCTAAGAGTGTCCATACTACGAATAGGTCAGGTAGCTGTCTGTCCTCTTCAATCTTGTCATTGAAGACGGGGAGACGGGATAGCCTAGTGGTCAGAACATTGTGCTCGCAATTTGACGACCCGAGTTCGATTCCCGTTGGAGGGGATTTTTCCCCTGGAGTTAACATCAGTGCTGACTCCACTCTCTCCAAAAGTCTTTTTGGATGAGACTTTAATTAAACCGAGGTACCCCGTGTACGACAGCACGCAGAACATCTTGCGCACACGTTAAATCCTGTTCCGCTCTTCGTAAGAGTAGGCCATTGTGCGCCGGTTTGGAGCAGATGACAAGATTTACAATACTGCATACACACGGGGACTGGACGAAAAAAAGCAAATGAATGCTTATTCCATTATCCTCGATATAAAAGAATTTAACCCTGTATCGATGGCTTGAGATAATTATTTGATGGGGGCGGGGTGGCCTAGTGGTCAGAGTGTTGAGTTCGCGAGCGATGTGGACCGAGTTCAAGCCACCACTGAGACGTCTGCCCATTTATGGGGATTTCCCACGGGAACTAATAGCACACTTTGGGCCCAAAATTCCCCCCCCCCCCCCCCCCCCCCAATCCATTAGACCATGAGTGGTGGTCTGGGTGCTAGTCTTTCGGATGAGACGATACACCGAGGTCTTATGTGCTACACATCATTACTTAGCGCACGTAAAAGAACCCACGGCAACAAACGGGTTGTCCCTGGCAAAAATTCTGTAGAGAAAAGCCACTCTGATAGGGAAACATATACAGTTGCAGACAGGAAAAAAAAAAAAAAAAAAAGGGTTGGAGCTGCACTTGTGGCGACGCGCTCTCCCCGGGGAGAGCAGCCCGACTTTCACGCAGAGAAATCTGCTGTGACATAAAGTAATATGAATATATATATATATATATATATATATATATATATATATATATATATATATATATATCTGTCCCGATGGTGCGTTACCTTGACGTGGTGGGATGGCTTGCGTGTTCTGTTTGATCCCCAGAGCTATGTGGGCGGGGGCTTCGGCCTCCGGCAGGTTCAACCATGCTCAACAGGTCTGTGGGGTAGGAGCCAGACTAAATTTGCACCCTGGTCCTCCAGGTTGGGGGTTGTGCTTTGGGTTAACAACCCATTCACTTAAAAATCAGTATGTTACAGAAACCACAACAATATCTCTAAACAGCGACCTGGTTGGGGGAGAGTCCTCTCTGGCAGAGTCTATGACGCGAGCTGGTGAAAGCCTTCGGGAAGCCAGTGCGCCGACAACTCTTCTGTCAACCAAGTCAACAACCAGGATAGGGACCTGGAACATCAGAACCCTATATGAAACTGGAAAAACAGCACAGGTATGTAGAGAAATGTATAGGTACAACCTGAAGATCCTTGGCCTGTGCGAGACTAGATGGAATGGAACGGGACGGTCAAGACTAGCGAGTGGAGATACCATCATCTACTCTGGACAGGAGGAAGGCCAGCCCCACACACATGGAGTAGCGCTGCTGATGAAACCTGAGGCAACGCGAGCACTACTATCCTGGGAACCAGTGTCACCACGGATCCTCACTGCCCGGTTCAACTCAAAGGGCAGGAAAGTTACCATCCTCCAATGCTATGCTCCAACAAATGCCGCTGACTTAGAAGAAAAAGAAAACTTCTACGAGCAAGTCCAAGCCATAATGGACAAAACGCCAAAGAGGGACATGAAGATCCTAATGGGAGACCTGAATGCAAAAGTTGGGTCAGATAACACCAACAGAGAACTGATCATGGGCAAACATGGCACGGGAGACCAGAATGAAAATGGTGAACTCTTAGCAGAGTTCTGCACCTTCAATGACCTGGTCATTGGAGGCACCATCTTTCCCCACAAGAAAGTCCACAAGACCACATGGACTTCCCCAGATGGCAAGACTGAAAACCAGATCGACCACATCACCATCGGGCGAAAGTGGAGAAGGAGCCTGCACGATGTCAGGGTGAAGCGCGGAGCAGACGCAGCGTCAGACCACCATCTTGTAATAGCCATCCTCAAGACAAAGCTCAAAGCCTTCACCGACAAGGCAGGAAGACCACCGCCCAAATTCAACGTGCAAAGCCTTAAAGACAGAGCGAAAACAGAAGAATTCAAGCTGGAACTAAGAAACAAATTCAGCATGCTTGCCCAGATGCCAGAGGAAACAATCGAAGAGCAGTGGCACAGTCTACATGAGACCTGGAAGACAACATGCCAAGCAGTCTTGGGAAAAAATACAAGAAAACACAAGGAATGGCTGACAACAGAAACATGGGCACTGATCACCGAGAGAAAACAGCTGAAAGACCAGATCAACAGAACACAAGATCAGGAAGAGAAGCAGACATTACAAGCACGATACTGGGACAAAAACCGTGCAGTAAAAAGAAGTGCAAGAAAGGACAAGAGAAATTTCATTGAGGAGCTGACTCAGGAAGCAGAGACTGCAGCAGGCCAAAGAAACATGAAGAGACTCTATGAGATCACGAGGACTCTCTCAGGAAAAACAGTAAACCTAATTGCCCCATCAAAGACAAGAACGGCAATACCATTCCAGGTGAAGAAGACCAGAGAGCAAGATGGGCAGAGCACTTCAAAGAAACACTCAACAGACCAGCACCATCTGTCCCACCAGATATCCCACCACCTACTGAAATCCTTGGCATCAACACCGGCCCCCCCACCAAAAATGAGATCACCAAAGCCATAAAGTCTTTAAAGTCAGGCAAAGCAGCAGGTCCTGATGGTATACCCCCTGAAGCACTGAAGGCAGACATCCAGACTTCAACTGACATGATGTATCCACTCCTACACAAGATCTGGGAGCAAGAGAGTGTGCCAGAAGACTGGAAGAAAGGCTACCTCGTGAAGCTACCAAAGAAAGGGGACCTGTCATCCTGCAACAACTGGAGAGGAATCATGCTGCTGTCTATACCAGGGAAAGTACTGACAAGAATAATCTTAGAAAGACTGAAGACGGCACTAGACAAGACACTCAGGGATGAACAGGCAGGCTTCCGACAAAACAGATCATGCACAGATCAGATCGCCACAATGCGCATCATCATCGAGCAGTCCCTAGAGTGGCAGACCCCCTTGTATTCAGTCTTTGTCGACTTCCAGAAGGCATTTGACAGCGTCGACAGAGATGTCATCTGGAGACTGATGCACCACTATGGTTTCCCACCAAAGTTCGTCACCATCATCCAACAGCTCTATGAAGATGCCACTTGCCAAGTCATCCATGATGGTAAATTGACGGAACCCTTCTGCGTACAAACCGGCGTTCGTCAGGGCTGTCTGCTGTCACCAACCATCTTCCTGTTGGTGGTTGACTGGATAATGCGACAGGCCACAGCAGGCAGGAGAACTGGCATACAGTGGACCATCACAAGGCAGCTGGAAGACCTGGACTTCGCAGACGACATCAGCCTTCTCTCACACAGGCACCAAGATGCACAAGAGAAGCTATGGCATGTTGCGGAGGAAGCCGATAAAATAGGCCTCCAAATCAACATCAGGAAGACGGAGGTCATGAGGGTGAACAACAAGAAACAAGACCCAGTGCGACTACACCAAGAAAACATCAAAGAAGTCGACAAATTCACCTACCTGGGCAGTGTCGTTAGTAAAGATGGGGGAACGGACGAAGACATCAAGTGCCGAATAAATAAAGCACGTCATGCCTTCAACACCCTTCGCCCAATCTGGAGATCAACATCCCTCTCACTCCACAACAAGATCCGGATATTCAACACCAATGTCAAGTCGGTCCTACTGTATGGCTCAGAAACCTGGCGGGTGACAAAGACCAACACCCACAAACTCCAGACATTTACCAACAGATGTCTTAGGAACATCCTTGGTATCAGGTGGCCAGAAGTAGTCTCAAACGAAGAACTATGGGACAGGACCAGACACGCTCCAATTGTCACGGAGATCAAGAAAAGGAAATGGGGATGGATTGGCCATACGCTCCGCAAGCCTGCTTCAGATGTCACCAGGCAGGCCCTTGACTGGAATCCACAAGGGAAGCGGAAAGTAGGCCGACCAAAACAGACCTGGCGCAGAAGCATTGAAGCAGAGACGAAAGCAGCCGGAATGACATGGGCCGAGCTGAAGAGGATCTCCCAGAACCGAGTCCGTTGGAGGAGTGTTGTTGTGGCCCTATGTTCCCAAGGGAATCCACAGGCATAAGTCAAATATATATATATATTAAAGTCCTTCACTCACTCACTCAGTCCCATGTCCCAAAGGACGTAGGGGGGACATGAGAGAAGACGCAACAGAGATCTTTTTCCATGCTTCACGATCCTGTGTGGCTAGTAGGAGGCGTTGCAGGGGTTGGGCAGTCCAGTCTTTGATGTTGTCAACCCATGATTTCTTTTGGCGGCCTCTTCTTCTTTTGCCCTCGACTGTTCCTTGCAGGATGGTTTTTGCTAGGGTGTTGTGTCTTGTGGTGTGACCAAACCACATCAGCTTTCTCCTCTTTATGGTGGAGAGCAAAGGCTCTTGGGGGCCCACACGCTTTTTGATTTCTTCTTTCACATAGTTATTGGTCTTGTGTTCTTTGTATGATATTTTGAGAAGTCTTCTGTGGCACTTGTTCTCGAATGCTTGGATTCTCTTCTCTAACTCTGCTGTCAGAGTCCATGATTCACAGCCATATAGGAGGATAGATATCACGAGGGATTTGTAAAGGTGGTATTTGGTGCCGAAGCTGATGTTGTTGCTTCTGATGATCTTCTCGAGTCTGACTAGAGCAGATGTTGCTGTTGCAATGCGAGCTTTCACTTCATTGTTTGATGTGCCATCTTTTGTTAGGATGGAGCCTAAGTATTTGAATTGGCTCACCTCTTCTAGTGTTTCTCCATTCATCTTTATTTCCGTGATGTCATTACTTGCGCTGTTGACCATGATCTTTGATTTCTCTGTACTGACCTCCATGCCGTATGCGCTCGCTCGATCTGTTAAATTGTCTGTGAGGATTTGCAGTTCTTGTTTGCTGCTGCCCATGAGGTCAATGTCATCTGCAAATCTGAGGTTGCAAAGGGGTCTTCCACCAATGGAGATGGAAGTGTGGTGGTTTTGCAGTGTCTCTGTCATGATGTTTTCGAGGAAGAGGTTGAAGAGTACAGGTGAGAGAAGGCAGCCCTGGCGAACCCCAACCGTGGTCTTGAAGAACTCGCCCACGTGGTTGTTCATGAAAACTGCACTTTTTGCGTTCTCGTACAGAGCCTTGATGACTTCAATTAGGCAGCTGTCAATGTTGAAGTGCCTGAGTACTTGCCAGAGGCCGTCATGCCATACCCTGTCAAAGGCCTTTTTGAAGTCTATGAAATTGTGGTACAAGTCTTTTTGGTGTTGGAGATGCTTCTCTATCAGAATTCTCAGATTGAAAATTTGTTCCATTGTGCTGCGTTTTGGTCTAAAGCCCGCTTGTTCTTCTGCCAGGAGTTTTTCTGCTTGGTTTTTCAGTCTGTTGAGGACTACCTGCAGCATGATCTTGCTAGGATGACTTATGAGACTGATGGTTCTGTAGTTCTGGCATTTCTTGAGGTTTCCTTTCTTTGGCAGGGGTATTACAAGAGACTGTGTCCATTCTTTTGGCCATTCTTTGGTGTCGTGGATCTTCTGACAAAGTTCTGTGAATCGCCTTGCTGTTTCATTCCCTCCATTTTTTATGAGTTCAGCTGGGATGTTATCAATTCCAGGGGACTTCCCCTTCTTCAATTGTTTAATAGCTGCATCTACTTCACACCTTAGTATTGGTGGGTCTTTATCTTGGTGTTCAGGGGGTTTGTCAGAAACTATGTTGGTATCTGGGCGTAGTGGGTAGTTGTACAATCCCTCACAGTATTCTGTCCAGCGTTGGAGGATGGCATTGTTTTCCGTTAAAAGATTTCCTTCTTTGTCTTCAATAACTTTCAACCTTCAATAATTGTCTTCAAAGTCCTTCACATGAGACAATAAACCAGGGATTCTTGAGCGAAGGCACGCAGAACATCTTTCGCACAAGTTAAAACCCGTTCTATCTTTCGAGAAAGTAGGCCCTTGGTGCCAGTAAGAACGGTATGACAATTTTATTTCATTTTATTTTTTTAAATATTTTATACCACTTTATCTCACAGCAGATTTCTCTGTGTGAAATTCGGGCTGCTGTCCCCGGGGAGAGCCCCTCGCCACAAGTGCAGCGCCTACCCATTATTTTTTCCCCTCAGGGATGGTGTCTAAACACGACACCTGCGTGCATGCTGTTATATATATATATATATATATATATATATATATATATATATATATATATATATATATATATATATATATATATATATATATATATATATATATATATATATATATATATATATATATATATATATATATATATATATATATATATATATATATATATATATATATATATTGTCGTCCGCTCCTACCGGCACACAATGGCCTGCTCTTCCAAAAGGCGGAACGGGGATTTAACGTGTACGCAAGATGTTCTGCGTGCGTTCGCACACAGGGCCTTGGTTTATAGTCTCATCCGAATGACTTTGACATTCAGTTCGATTTTTCGTCAAATTGGGAAGGAAGGGCGTGGCTGGGTACGAACCCAGAACCTCACGGTTTACTTGTTGGCAGGCGAACGTCTTAACCATCCTGCCACCTTCCTTCCATAATAAAATGTATATCAACAAATACATGCGCGCTGGTGTCGTGTTTAGACATTATCCCCGAAGAGAGAATGCGGCTACCTTCTGTGTGGGCAAAAACGGTAGCTTCGGGAAAAATATCACCTTTGGTAAACCCTGTGGCTCTTGTCGTTGAAGGAGAAAAAGTGAGGGCAAGGTGTATCTTTCGGATGAGACTGTAAACCGAGGCCCTGTGTGCGAACGCTCGCAGAACATCTTGCGCACACGTTAAAACCCCGTTGCGTTCCGCCTTTCGAAAGAGCAGGCCATTGTGTGCCGGTAGGAGCGGATAGCAAAATTAAAAACAAAAACAAAACAAAAAAGCATGCACACAGGTGTCGTGTTTAGACACCATCCCTGAGGAAAAATCGGGGAGTTGGAGTCCCCAGGGCGGCTCAGGGCTGTGTATATATACAAAAAAAAAAAAAAAAAAGGTAGGCGCTGCACTTGTGGCGACGCGCTCTCCCCGGGGAGAGCAGCCCGAATTTCACGCAGAGAAATCTGCTGTGACGTAAAGTGGTATATAAAAAAAATCTGTATACCTTTTGCTGCTTTTAGAAAACTTTGGCTTTTTGCTTTTCCCCTTTTCTTCATAGTTCTCTTCCTCCTCCTCTTCCTTTTCATTTTCCTCTGGGGGACGGATAGCCTAGTGGTCAGAACATTGCGCTCGCAATTTGACGACCCGGGTTCGATTCCTGGTCGAGGAGATTTTTCTCCTGGAGTTAACATCAGCGCCGACTCCACTCTCCCCAAAAGTCCTTCGGATGAGACTTTAAACCAAGGCCCCCCGTGTGCGATAGCACGCAGAACATCTTGTGTACACTTAAATCCTGTTCCGCTTTTCGTAAGAGTAGGCCATTGTGTGCCGGTGGGAACAGATGACATTTACAAAAGTGCATACACACGGAGAACTGGGTATAAGAAAGTACATGAGCGCTTATTCCATTATCCGCGATATAAAAGAATAAATATTAAAAAAATAAATAAATAAACATGATTTAATTCCAAAGGTAGTCGTGGGGGGACACTGTACTGAAGAACTGTTAACCGATTGTTTCCATGTTTATGTCGATCCTGTGCCAAAGCCTGAGTCTCTGCGGCACAGATGGTTCTTTTGTCCATTCTACAATATTGTCCGTCCATCGTTTTTCTTTTCTTTTTTTTTCGTTTACTTTGCTATAGTAATCTACGT
>CM060339.1:38689851-38692351 GCA_030674155.1 Stramonita haemastoma | reverse complement strand
CTTTGCTACAGATTGTGTGTGTGTGTGTGGTGTGTGTGTGTGTGTGTGTGTGTGTGTGTGTGTGTGTGTGTGTGTGTTGTGTGAGAGAGAGAGAGAGAGGAGAGAGAGAGAGAGAGAGAGAGAGAGAGAGAGAGAGAGAGAGAGAGGAGAGAGAGAGAGAGAGAGACAAGGCAAGGCAAGGCAAGGCAAGGCAAGGCAAGGCAAGGCAAGGCAAGGCAAAATTCTTTTATTCGAGGATAATAGATAAGCACACATGTGCTTTTTTACATCCAGTCCCCACCCCTTTCAGAGATAACATCAAGATAAAGGAGAAGAGAGAGAGAGAGAGAGAGAGAGAGAGAGAGAGAGAGAGAGAGAGAGGAGAGAGAGAGAGAGGAGAGAGAGGAAGGAGAAAGAGAGAGAGAGAGAGAGAGACAGAAGAAGAGAAGAGACAGAGACAGAGACAGAGACACAGAGACACGAGAGAGAGAATATATGTATATATTTTTTATTCTTTTATATCGAGGATAATAGAATAAGCACTCATGTGCTTTTTATCATCTAGTCCCCGTGTGTATGCATTGTGTAAATATTGTCATCTGTTCCCACCGGCACACAATGGCCTACCGGAAAAGCGGAACAGGATTTAATGTATGCACAAGATGTTCTGCGTGCGTTCACACACATGGCCGGTTTACAGTCTCATCCAAAAGACTTTTTCGGGAGAGTGGAGTCAGCACTGATGTTAACTCCAGGAGAAAAATCTTCTCGACCGCTCGGGTCGTCAAATTGCCAGCGCAATGTTCTGACCATTAGGCTATCCCGTCCCCTTATATAATATAAATAACATAACAGTATTATATGATATGTATAATTTGTATTTTGTTCTCTTTTCTTCGAGGCTAATTAAATAAGCACTCATATTTTTTTTACATCTAGTCTCTTTGTTGTATGGGGTTTGTCAAATTTGGCATCACACACACACACACACACACACACACACACACACACACACACACACACCCCACACACACACACACACACACACACACACACACACACACACACACACACACACACACACACACACACACACACACAGTAGTAGTAGTAGTAGTAGTAGATATTTCACATCTAAATTAACTTGGAAATATCACATTGACTATTTAATTACTAAAGCCAGAAAAAGTCTAAACTTTCTGAAAGTTATCAGTAAACAAGTGTGGGCGTATAATGTAGCTGTATTAAAACATGTGGCGTTATCTTTAGTACGTTCCAGACTCATTTATGGCCAGGAAGCTTTTTTCAGTGCTCCAAAGTATTTACTACAGAAAATGAGAAGATTAGACTGTAAGGCTTTTCGATTAGCTCTGGGGGTGCCTTTTCATGCATCAACCATGGGTACTTATAAAGAGATAGATATTTTGCCATTAGACAATTATCGACGACTGGCTTTGGCTAAATATATCTTACGGTGTTCAAAACAAGAAACAAATGTGAACACTGAGATTAGTACAAGATCTGAAGTCAACTTTCCAAAAAGAGCACATTCTATTCGTTCTCTTACCACTGTTAGAACATATACTTCTGAATTATTTAACAAGGCAAAATTGTGTCCTTCAAAAATAACTAAATCAAAGATTAATTTTTCTTCTTGCCCGCCATAGGAGCTTAAGAGAGCTAATTTTGACATAAACTATTCCCCTCTAACCAAAAAAGATAATGAAAATGTTCTTAGTGTATCAGTAAAAGAATATATTCAGACTACATATCCAGAACATCTAAAAAATATACACAGATGGTTCCCTTTTAAACAGTGATGAGGCTGGTGCAGCGTTTGTTATCCCATCTCTAAAAGTTGAGAGATCATTCTATATTGGGAAAAATCGATCTATATTCACAGCTGAATTGTCTGCTATTGCAATGGCCTTATATCATCTTCTAGATTTTCCGAAGAACATTTTTCAGATGCTTTTCTGTGTTGACTCCAAGTCATTTTTTACTTGCTTTAAAAAAAATTCAGTTCAAAAGTGAGACAGGAGCTCATAGTTCAGATTTGTCATCTGATTCATTTTCTGATGTTACGGGGCACCAGTATTACTTTCTGCTGGATTCCCTCTCATTGTGGTATCTACTTCAATGAAAAAGTTGACAGAATGGCAAAATGTGGAGCAAAGCATGACCATGGGTCATACAGCATAGAGGTTCCTTTGTCTGCCCACGAGGGCAATAGCATGTTACAAAATGCATGCTGGAAACACTTTAAAACGAAAATACAAGATATTGGTCTTTGTTGGAATGATGATAAAACTCATTTATTATCTTTTGATAATATTAAATGCCGTAGCTCTCTTGAATATAGAAATGTTGCATCTCTTATCTACAGGTTTAAGCTCAATGCTTTTAGATCTAAATTTTCAAAAACAGCAACATGTATCTGTGGCGAAGCTATTACCAATGCTCATATTCTTTTTCAATGTCAAGATCTAAAAACAATTTTGCCTGTCTTCCCAGTTTGTTG
>CM060339.1:38672351-38687351 GCA_030674155.1 Stramonita haemastoma | reverse complement strand
GTGCAGCAGCAATGCGCGGAGAGTGGCGCGGTAGTGAGAACTCTGCCTGACGTAGATCAGAAAGTTGACGGAAGCGTTGACAGCCTCCAGCAGCAAGGTGAAAGCCGTGGAGACCTTGAAGACGTTGCACAGGTGCCCCGTGATCAGAAAGCCGGGCAGGCGGCTGAACAACACCAAGGCCCGCGTCACGGAAGGCGTCATGGTGACGACATAAACGCAGCACACCGTCACCAACATCCGCGTCATCACCATGTCCTTTTTCTGCAGTGACGTCATGTTGGCCACGGTCTGACGCCGCCACGTGGTCAAGACTTTGAGGCGGAAGAGGATGACGGCGGTGGAGACGATGACGACGATGAGGGAGAGGAGAGGCAGGGCCACAGAGCCCAGGTACAGGTACAGGACGTCGATGAGGGTTCTGTGACGGAGGTAGAGAGGGGTGAGGCGGGAGATGTAGGTGGAGGTGTTGGAGAGGGGGTGGGGGACGTGAAGGGTCTGGTACTTGAGGGAGAGAGCGGTGTTGTCCAGAACTAAGAGGGAAAGGCCCACTGCCCCTATCAGCACTGCTGTCCGTCTGCAAGCACACCTGGGGGGGGGGTGAGTTGTTTGGTTGTTTGTTGGTTTAGTTGTTGGTTAGTTTGGTTGGTTTAGTTGTTTATTTGTTTGGTTTAGTTGTTTGTTTGTTGGTTTAGTTGTTTGTTTGTTGGTTTAGTTGTTTGTTTGTTGGTTTAGTTGTTTGTTTGTTGGTTTAGTTGTTGTTTTGGTTGGTTTAGTTGTTTGTTGGTTGGTTTAGTTGTGGGTTATTTTGGTTGGTTTAGTTGTTTGTTTGTTTGGTTTAGTTGTGGGTTAGTTTGGTTGGTTTAGTTGTTTATTTGTTTGGTTTAGTTGTTTGTTTGTTGGTTTAGTTGTTTGTTTGTTGGTTTAGTTGTTTGTTTGTTGGTTTAGTTGTTTGTTTGTTGGTTTAGTTGTTTGTTTGTTGGTTTAGTTGTTGTTTTGGTTGGTTTAGTTGTTTGTTGGTTGGTTTAGTTGTGGGTTATTTTGGTTGGTTTAGTTGTTTGTTTGTTTGGTTTAGTTGTGGGTTAGTTTGGTTGGTTTAGTTGTTTGTTGTTTGTTGGTTTAGTTGTTTGTTTGTTCGGTTTAGTTGTTGGTTTGGTTGGTTTAGTTGTTTGTTGGTTGGTTTGTTTGTTTGTTGTTGGTTTAGTTTTGTTTATTTATTATTTCTTTATATTAATTTTATTATTAATTTATTAATTCATTAATTGACTAATTGATCGATTTTTTATTTATTCTTTTATATCGAAGATAATGGAATAAGCACTCATGTGCTTTTGTTTGTTTTGTTTTTTTACACATGACGGGCTAGCTCAGGGGGCGGGATAGCTCAGTGGTCAGAGGCTCGCTTTCCCTCAGTCAAGTTAAGCAGCGTCGAGCGTGGCTGCCAATTGGATGGGTGACCGTTTGCGCGCCTTGGCTTCAGTACAGTCCCCCAGTTCACCCAGCTGTAAATGGGTACCTGTCCTCCTTAGGGTCATGAAAGGTAACGCAGGAGGGAGAGGAGATGGGCGCCACTGCCCTCAACATGCTGGCCCTTAGAGAAGCTGAGGTCTCTGACGCCTCGCTCCCCTACAACCACACAGGTTATGGGACACCTTTACCTTTACCTTTTCACCCTGCTTGTATGCAGTTTTGTAAATCTTGTCATCTGTTCCCACCGGCACACATGGCCTACTCTTACGAAAGGGTGAATCTCAAGGGGGAACATCGGGAGTCTACGGGTAACGTGCCTGTCCCCCCTGGATACTGACAGCCTCCCTCCACCCCTCCCTCCCGCAGGCATTCCCGCGAGAAAGAAGGCTAACATGAAGTAAAGTAATTTTCGTGCGTATGTTTGACCTTGTGCATGCCTTCGTATATATATTATATATATATATTTTTTTGTATTTTGTACCACTTTATGTCACAGCAGATTTCTCTGCGTGAAATTCGGGTTGCTCACCCCGGGGAGAGCGCGTCGCCACATGTGCAGCGCCTACCCATTTTTTTTTCTTGTTCCTGCATGCAACTGTATACACATGATAATAATTTTACCCATGAGGTCAGAATGCGGCCACCTCAATGGTGGGTACAAAAAACCAGGTCGCATACGCAAAATCTCACCAATGGTGAACCTCGGAGTCCAAGCCGAGAAACAACGACCAACCCCCCCCCCAACCCTCCCCACCCCACCCCCCAGAAAACCCCCGCCAAACAAACCCACATAAGGTATTGAACATAAGGTATTGATTGATGAAAAAAGCAAATCTATTTACTTACTCAATGTTCCATCTGGAAAAAAATAATTTGACTTTGACTGGAACTGACAAGTCTACACTATAACTTAACACCTTAGGGGTATTCTGTACTAGGAATTCTCTCTTTTCTATCCCTCTCTTTGTTTTTCTGCGCTGTTCCTTTTCTTTCTCTCATCTCCTTCTTGTCTATTTTCTGCCTTCTTGGTCTATTCTCCTGCTTTTTTTTCCAGAAAAACTTAAAAGATAACAGTTCTCTCCCACGCGGAAGTTGGATGCGCTGGGCTCTTACTTGTCAAGCACTTAACGGCAGCGCAACGCATTTTCGCTCATGTGACAGACAATAGTAGCTGTGTGAGCATTGGAAGAAGAAGAGAAGAATTGCGAAGAAGAAGAAGAATTGCGAAGAAGAAGAAGAAGAATTGCGAAGAAGAAGAATTGCGAAGAAGAAGAAGAATTGCGAAGAAGAAGAAGAAGAATTGCGAAGAAGAAGAAGAAGAATTGCAAAGAAGAAGAAGAAGAATTGCAAAGAAGAAGAATTGCAAAGAAGAAGAATTGCAAAGAAGAAGAAGAAGAAGAAGAAGAAGAAGAAGAAGAAGAAGAAGAAGAAGAAGAAGAAGAAGAAGAAGAAGAAGAAGAACAACAACAACAACAACAACAACAACAACAACAACATCTCAAAAAATCCTCACCCGTGACTCACCAGATACCACAGCTGGAGATTCAACCCCCCCCCCCCACCCCGACTACCCCCCACCCCCCACCCCACCTGTCAATCACACTCACCTAGCACCACGTGACTGGGCGGCCTGGAGGGGGCTGAGCACACAGCGGCACCTCTGCAGGGCAACGATGGCGGTGACGACATTGGAGATGGAGAGGAAGGCCAGGTAGGTGCCCAGCACGGGTCCGTTGTGCTGCTGCAGCCAGTACCTGCCCACCTCAGGGGCCAGCAGACCCAGCAGCGCGTAGGACTTGCCGCACATCAGGAACAGCAGGAAGCCCGTGTCCGACAGGGCCAGGCTGCCTCCACACAGCACACAGGAGGCATGTATATATGTGTGTATATATACACACACACACATATATCATATATATACACACACACATAATACATATACACACACACACACACACACCCCACACACACACACACACACACACACACACACACACACACATATACATACACACACACATACACACACACACACACACACACACACACACACACACACACACACACACACACACACACACACACACACACACACACACACACACACACACACACAGAGGCAAGAGAGAACCCTACACACACACGCACATACACACACACACACACACACACACACACATACACACACACACACACACACACACACACACACACACACACACACACACACACACATATATATATATATATATATATATATATATATATATATATGTCAGTCTATTTACCTATAACCTAAGTGGTTGTAAGGGAGCGAGGCATCAGAGAACTCATATTGAGGGCAGCGCCCATCTCCTCTCCCTTACTCCTTTACCTTCTCTGACCCTACAGAGAGCAGGTATCCATTTACAGCTGGGTGAACTGGGGGAACTGTACTGAAGCCAAGGCGCGCAAATGGTCACCCCTCCAACTGGTAACCAGCCTCGATTGTGCTTAACTTTGACTTGGGGAAAGCGAGTGCTCTGACCACTGAGCTGTCTGTCCCCCCATTGTGTGGCTTGTGTGTGTGGCTATGAAACCATCTCGCCATTTACAGGCCTCCAACTTCACAATATGTGGGTTATCCCCCCCCCCCCCCCCCCCCCCCCCCCCCCCCCCCCCCCCCCCCCTGTGCTAGCGCCCGGAGGTTCACCAATGGTGAAATTTTTTTCATGCCATTGTTTTTGCTTACTTTAAAAAAAAATTATTATTTTGTTTTAATCTTTTATATCGAGGATAATGGAATAAGCACTCATGTGCTTTTTTTTTTTATCCAGTCCCCGTGTGTATGCAGTTGTGTAAATATTGTCATCTGTTCCCACCCGCACACGATGGCCTACTCTTACGAAAAGCGGAACAGGATTTAACGTGTTCGCAAGATGTTCTGCGTGCGTTCGCACACGGAGCCTCGGTTTACAGTCTCATCGGAAAGACTTTTGGGGAGAGTGGAGTCAGCACTGATGTTAACTCCATGAGAAAAATTCCCTCGAACTGGAGTGGGAATCGTAACCCACCCAACGCTGAGACGAGTGAAGGGATTTAAATGTGGGTTTTTTGATCTTCTGAATGTCTGTATACACGAAAGGAATGAAGGCACTGGCAGGTCTGCACTGGAAGTTGACCTGAGAGATCGTAAACATTCCTCCCCTTAATTGACCAGAGTTGCTCCAGGTTGAGGGCTGTGCCAGTTATTGATGTCAGCTCAGTGTCAAGGTCTACACTCAAATGTTGTGATGTTGTGTAATGTTGTGTCCAGATCGCCTTCAGCCATGACAAAAGCTCTTAACATAACAACCTTCATTCTCCTTTAAAGAAGAAAAAAACTCCTGAAGTTGGAGTATGGCTGCCTATATGGCGAGGTACTTGGAAACAGCCATACACACAAACTTCTCATTCATTTGCACGCTGTGAAACATAAGTCAGCACGGAAATGTAGAAATAAAATCTGTAAAAAACAAACAAACAAACAAACAAACAAACAAACAAACAAACAAAATGCAAACAAAAACAGAACTTAAGAACAAAAGAAACACTGACGAAAGTATTGCAGTCTTAAAGCCAAGGGACGTAGTATAACAGCTCCCTCTAACAAAATGTAGACAATGTTTTGACAATATTCTACAACACATTTAGCCTACCTGAACAGACACAGGTGGATCCGATTGGACAATCCTTGTCTAGCAAAGACCACCATGTTGATGACGTTGGTGATGACGCCACAGGTCACGAGGACAGGAAATATCCCGGCATACACCACAGAGTCCACCAGGTGTGCAGGAAAAGGACTGACGATGTTTCGTGGGTTGTCACAAGGTATAAACAAAGGGAGGAATGGAAGTGAGAGAGAAGTGTCAGTGTCATTGACCAAATTCCTCACAGCCACAGTCACCACTTCCCTGTGACTCATGCTGAAGTTCTGCTGTGGTAATGATGCCGTCAGTTCCATTATAGCATCCATTGTTCTACATCTGCGGAAATAGCAAGTTGATTTGTCTTCTCTTAGTATATAATTCCAGAAAGTAAATACATAAAATGAGTTAAAAAAAAAAACCCATTAAATCATTAAAAATGTAAAGGTGCTCCATAACCTGTGTTGTTGTTAGGAGGCGAGGTATCAAAGACCTCTGCTTCTCCAGGGACCAGCAACTTGAGTGTGGCACCCATCTCATCTCCTCTCCTCGTTAAATCCTGTTCCGCTTTTCGTAAGAGTAGGCCATCGTGTCCCGGTGGGAACAGATGACATATACACGAGTGCATACACACGGGGACTGGATGTAAAAAAGCACAAGTGTGCTTATCCCATTATCCTCGATATAAAAGAATAAATAAAAAAAATCAAATCAAATCTCCCTTGCTACTTTACCTTCCAGGTTCTTATAGAGGCAGCTGTTATAGACCATTAGAATATCCGATATTCTTGTGACTGGGATTGGCACTTTCTCATTTTGATGAGTGTCTGGCTGTGAGATGCAACTGAAGGTGAAGCTTCAATCACCGCCAGGACTTCTGACAAAAGCTCATCCAGGAGCAGAAATTCGAGTCAGGTCAGGCCAAAGGCATGGTCCTCACTAAAAAAAAAAATGTCTAAAATGCTGTCATTGAAAGATAATAGTACTAACAATAGCAAACGCACTTTATATAGAGCTGAATCTTGAAAAGCGAACAAATCACTGCGCTTGCATTCATAACAGTTACACGCACGCAATCCTTCACAAAAAGTGTGTTACGCATCATTATTTAGCGCACGTAAAAGAACCCACAGCAACAAGAGGGTTGTCCAGGCCCTGGCAAAATTCTGTAGAAAAAAGCCACTGTGATAGGGAAACAACTACAGCTGCAGACAGGAAGAAGAAAAATAATAATGGGTAGGCGTTGCACTTGTGGCGACGCGCCCTCCCCGGGGAAAGCAGCCCGAATTTCACGCAATCTGCTATGACATAAAGTGGTATAAATAAAAAAGAAAGAAAGAAAAATCGTGGTAAACTGGATTGTTTATTAGTATTCGTATGTGTATGCACGCGTACACTCTTATTCATCAACACAAAGAAAGTGGGCGAGCATACACATACAGCACATGTTTGAGTCTTCCAACAAACAACACGTTCATCTTTATGTATCATTTAGTTACAAAATTGTCCTTTCATTTGTTTCTATCTATCTATCTATCTATCTATCTATCTATCTATCTATCTATCTATCTATCTATCTATCTATCTATCTATCTATCTATCTATCTATCTATCTATCTATCTATCTGTCTGTCTGTCTGTCTGTCTGTCTGTCTGTCTGTCTGCTATCTATTCATCTCTCTCTCTCTCTCTCTCTCTCTCTCTCTCTCTCTCTCTCTCTCTCTCTCTCTCTCTCTCTCTCTCTCTCTCTCTTTCTTCTCTCTCTCTCCCCTCTCTCTCTCTCTCTCTCTCTCTCTCTCTCTCTCTCTCTCTCTCTCTCTCTCTCTCTCTCTCTCTCTCTCTCTCTCTCTCTCTCTCTCTCTCTCTCTCTCTCTCTCTCTTCTCTCTCTCTCTCTCTCTCTCTCTCTCTCTCTCTCTCTCTCTCTCTCTCTCTCTCTCTCTCTTTATATATATATATGTATATATATTTGTATTTTTTTTGTATTTTGTACCACTTTATGTCACAGCAGATTTCTCTGTGTGTATATATTGTATAATGTATATATATATATATATATATATATATATATATATATATATATATATATATATATATATATATATATATATACCTAACTACCTACTTACCTATTCATTTATCTACTTATTTATTTCTTTATTTCCAGATGGATGGAATACGCAGTCACGTATTTTTCCTAATCCATCCAGAAAGCAAAATCTTTAGGATCGATCCCCATTTGAGCGCGAAAACTTTCCCCCATCCACTAGACCCTGAGGGGTGGTGTGGGTGCTAGTCTCTTGGATGAGACATAGACCGAGATCACGAGAGCAACACGTATCCAGCACACGTTATAGAACCCAGGGCAAGAAGAGAGCTGCTCTTGGCAAAGTCAGGTACGGAAAGGTATAGACACATACCGAAAGCAGGCAGAACAAGGGACCCTAATTATCTTCCTACTTAACACATGCTGTACTAAAAGTAATAAGTAAAAGACTGTGTTGCTTCTTTGTAGATTTTCTGAAAGAGTTTGATCATGTGTGGCAGAAGGGCCTTCTTATATTTATAAGGTGAAACGGAATAGAGAGAACAGGTAAAACTTTTAATGTCCTTAAAAGCATGTATTGCAATGTCACAACATGAACAAAAACACCGAGAAACACACAGGTGAAATCAAAATGAACAGAGGACTACATCAGGGAAACACAATAAGTCCGATATCATTCAATGTGTATGCCAAGGGTAATATAGTTCAACAGAACAGATGGAATTCCTAGCACAGAATTTCCAGAAGATGGCGATGCTATTTATACTGCCCCCCCCCCCCCCCCCCCCCCCCCCGTCCCGGCATTCCCACCAGGGAAAAGAAGTGTGTGTGTGGTTCTGACCGACAATCCAACACCGCCTTGTCAGGATCTCACGTCAGCACGGTCAGGAACAGGAAGGAACAGGTCAGGAACAGGAAGGAACAGGTCAGGAACAGGAAGGAACAGGTCAGGAACAGGCCAGGAACAGGTCAGGAACAGGAAGGAACAGGAAGGAACAGGTCAGGAACAGGTCAGGAACAGGTCAGGAACAAGAAGGAACAGGTCAGGAACAGGCCAGGAACCGCTGCCAGACTGCCCTCACTATGCTGACCCCTGGAGAAGCTGAGGTCTCTGAGGCCTCGCTGCCAGACTCGCTGCTGCCCAGCAAGCGGAACTACAGGCGCTTCAACACCCAGAGGAAGACCAGGCCAGTGTCAGAGACAGCTGAACGCTGAGTCACAAGAGAAAGACCAGGCCAGTGTCAGAGACAGCTGAACGCTGAGTCACAAGAGAAAGACCAGGCCAGTGTCAGAGACAGCTGAACGCTGACACACTGCAAGGGCAAGGCCAGACTGGTGGGGAGGAACAGTCCCCAAAGGTGCAAACCCAACGGTGCCTTTAGTTCCTATATTTCCAACAGTGTACTGATGAGTCTCCTGAACAACAAGGAAAACATCGGGCATTCATTGCTCAATGGCTTCACCACTGCTGCAGGTCAGGAAATTCAAGAAGCGTTAATCTACAACCAGTTTCCCCACAGGGGTCGGGATAGTTCAGAGGTCAGAGCACTCGCTTTCCCCCAGCGAAGGTTGAACAGCATTAAGCGTGGTTACCAATTGGATGGGTGACTGTTAGCGCGCCTTGGCTTCAGTACAGTACCCCAGCTGTAAATGGGTACCTGCCCTCTTCAGGGTCAGGAAAGGTAAAGCAGCGAGGTAGAGGAGATGTGCGCCGCCCTCAATATGCTGGCCCCTGAAGAAGCTGACGTCTCTGATGCCTCCCTCCCCTACGACTGCATAGGCTATGGGACACCTTTAGATTCCCACAAGAGGTCTGCCTTCTCACGTAACTCCTCGCAAGTTCAAGGAACGGGAAAAGAATCCCTGCTTTGTCATGTAGTGCTCCTCAAGTTTAACAAATGGAAAAGATTCTTTGAAAACCTCGTAGGCAGCAACGAATCAAAGCCACTGATAAACTGTCTGTGTCTGAACCTTATGGACCGGGGTCAAAGCAGCACATGCAGAGAGGCATTGATGGCATGTTCCCCGTTTATTTATTTATTTTTTTAAAAAAATATACCACTTTATGTCACAGCAGATTTCTCTGCATGAAATTCGGGCTGCCCTCTCCGGGGAGAGCGTATCGCCACAAGTGCAGCGCCACCCATTTTTTTTCTTTTTCCTGTTTGCAACTATATTTGTTTCCCCACCAGAGTGGCTTTTTTGGTACAGAATTGTGCCAGGGACAACCCCCTTGTTGCCGTGGGTTCTTTTACGTGCGCTAAATAATGATGCGTAACACACGGGATCTCAATTTATCGTCTCATCCGAAAGACTATCACCCAGACCACCACTCATGGTCTAATGGATGAGGGAAAAGTTTTGGGCCCAAACGGGATTCGAACCACCGCACACTCCAACCCGGACTTTTTCGCTTTCTATACAGGCGCGTTAGCTCTAGACCACCGATCTATTGGAGGAAGACACGTTCCAGGATGCTTGGATTATGGTCAGTGAAAAATGACAGCCATTGTTTGTTCCTACTTACTGCTAGCAGTACAGTCCTCTTTTGTTCCTACTTACTGCTAGCAGTACAGTCCTCTTTTGTTCCTACTTACTGCTAGCAGTACAGTCCTCTTTTGTTCCTACTTACTGCTAGCACTACAGTCCTCTTTTGTTCCTACTTACTGCTAGCAGTACAGTCCTCTTTTGTTCCTATTGCCATCTCTCTTGACATACATGACCAACTGTCTTCAAGATAACCAACACTGGATGATACAAAACAAGTTACAACTAAATGCAGATAAAACCGAAGCCATGCTTGTAGGCACCAAACACAAACTTTCCTCCATTTCAACAACTTTAATAGAATTCCGTAATACGTCAGTTCCGCTATTCACTTCTGTGAAGTATCTAGGGGTCGTTGTGGACAACACACTCTCCATGCAAAAATTCATCACCCAGACCTGTCAGTCATGCTACTATCAATTACCGCGTATAAGTGCAATTCGAAAGTACCTGTCCACTGATGCAACATCCAAACTTGTCACTTCTCTTATTTTTTCAGGTCTGGACTATTGCAAATGTCTTTTGGCTGGTCTGCCAGCATAATCTATCCACTCCCTTCAATGTATACAAAGCTCTGCAGCTCGTCTGGTTTTCAGAAAGAAAAAATCTGAGCACATTACCCCTCTCTTGCAATCTCTCCACTGGCTGCCAGTACCACAGAGAGTAAACTACAAGATCAGTACCTTCTGTTACAAATGTCTCCACAAAACTGCACTGTTCGACCTCTGTAAATGTCTTCACTTGAACACATCTTCTCGCTCCCTCGCTCGGCCGCAGATATTTTGTCCTTAAGAATACCTAGACTCAACCTATCTACTGTTGGCCGCGGCTCTTTCTCTGTTTCTAGTCCGTTGATCTGGAATGACCTCCCTCTCTCCCTCCGGCAATAGCCTTCTTATGACACTTAAATCCAGAGACACACTTATTTTAGACCTAAGATTTTCTCCTTCTGTTTCCATCTTTTATCTGTCCATGCCTTTCAACATCTACCTGCCAAAGTGTATAACCTTTATAAGTGTGCGTGCGGGCGTGAGTGTGTGCGTGCGTGCGTGTGTGTGTTGCGTGCGTGCGTGCGTGTGTGTGTGTGTGTGTGTGTGTGTGCGTGTGTGTGTGTGTGCGTGTGCGTGTGTGCGCGCGTGCGTGCGTGCATGCATGTGTACATTCGAATTTGCTAAGGCCACAAATTGTTATTGATTGCTTGTGTGTTGTGTAGGTCGAATTAGTAGGCAGTGTCCTACGTATGTTAGCTCAGAACAGGCACCACTGAACACCACCAAAGTGACCCAGAAGCAGTGCAGAGACCCTCTGGCTGGTGGTCCCATGGTGGCCTGATATTGGTGTGCTCCCTGTGGACCTATGACCAGGAGTATGTGACATGACGAATCTGGGTAGGGCAGGGCAGCCAGTGAGATTGGAATGAGCGGCGTGGGAACAGCTGTGTACCCCTCGGATGTCTGGTTAGTTGTGCAGCTGTGGAGAACCAGCACAGGATTTCTGGGATCGTCTTTTGGGACTGACATTACGTCAGAGGATTCTGTGTGTATCTCTCTAGCCTGTGTTGTCATGTCAAGATCAATAATTGTGGACTTTGTGACTGACATTACGTCAGAGGATTCTGTGTGCATCTCTCTAGCCTGTGTTGTCATGTCAAGATCAATAATTGTGGACTTTGTGACTGACATTACGTCAGAGGATTCTGTGTGTATCTCTCTAGCCTGTCTTGTCCTGTCAAGATCAATTGTGGACTTTGTTTGTGACTGACATTACGTCAGAGGATTCTGTGTGTATCTCTCTAGCCTGTCTTGTCCTGTCAAGATCAATTGTGGACTTTGTTTGTGACTGACATTACGTCAGAGGATTCTGTGTGTATCTCTCTAGCCTGTCTTGTCCTGTCAAGATCAATTGTGGACTTTGTGACTGACATTACGTCAGAGGATTCTGTGTGTATCTCTCTAGCCTGTGTTGTCCTGTCAAGATCAATTGTGGACTTTGTGACTGACATTACGTCGGAGGATTCTGTGTGTCTCTCTCTAGCCTGTGTTGTCATGTCAAGATCAATTGTGGACTTTGTGACTGACATTACGTCAGAGGATTCTGTGTGTATCTCTCTAGCCTGTGTTGTCATGTCAAGATCAATTGTGGACTTTGTGACTGACATTACGTCAGAGGATTCTGTGTGTCTCTCTCTAGCCTGTGTTGTCATGTCAAGATCAATTGTGGACTTTGTGACTGACATTACGTCAGAGGATTCTGTGTGTCTCTCTCTAGCCTGTGTTGTCATGTCAAGATCAATTGTGGACTTTGTGACTGACATTACGTCAGAGGATTCTGTGTGTATCCCTCTTTGCCTGCGTTTACCCCTGTTGTCAAATTCCTGGACTTAAGTTGTGACTGAATATCACGCAGAAAGGATTCTTTGTACACCTTTTTTCCCCGCCTGTGTTGTAATATGAACAATATTTTAACGGATCATTGCCGTTTTTGACGGACGAACGGGAACGGAATTGCTCAGTGGTCAGAGCACTCACTTTTTATTGCGTTGGTGTGAGATTTCATAATTGTACAAAGTAGTGTGTGTGTGTGTGTGTGTGTGTGTGTGTGTGTGTGTGTGTGTGTGTGTGTGTGTGTGTGTGTGTGTGTGTGTGTTATTTATTCTTTTATATTAGAGATTGCCAGGGTACTATCATTCACCTATACATCAGAAAGTAGAAGGGCTAACAAAGATCAGTGCAGCAATTTACATTAAAGAAGGTATAGAGTACAGTGTGAAATCTCCATCAATGCCTGGTAACATCCCAGATCTGCATTCATGTGCAGCACGTGTGAAGTTTAATGATAAGTTAATCCTAAATATTGTTCCTTTGTACTTACCAAAAGGACCTAACGACCTTAATACAGATTGGCTCCATAATCTCCAAGCCAACGAAACATGGCTTATTGGTGGAGATTTCAATGCCCATGCACCCTTTTGGGATAAGGGTTGCCTTTCTGTCACCAGTAACAGGTTTGTAGAAAACATCGTTGGTTTTTGTTCGTATTTATTGAATGACGAGAGCGTGACTAGACTTCCTGATGTCTCAAGTCACAGAGCATCAGCAATAGATCTAACTTTAGTATCACCAACACTTGTTTCTGAATGCAATTAGTCAACACATGAAGATACTCTAGGCAGTGACCATTTGCCTATTGTTATAACCTTCAATAACCAGTTATGTCAATGGGATATTACAAAGGACAAAGTTCCAAAATACAATTATAAGCTGCTAACTGGGAAAAGTGTAAACCTATTCTTTCTTCTTACAATACAGAGTGCATACATACTTACGACATAGATCAAATGTACTCTGAAATAGCAAATGTTATATTACAAGCTGCCAATATTACTATTTCTAGATGTCACTCAGTAAAATCTAGTCAACATTTAGAAAATGTCTGGTGGACACAAGCTTGTGAAGAAGCTGTGCATAGAAAACATTTAACCATAAAGCTTTTCTATAAAAAAAAGGCCTTGTAACCATGATGAGCAGAAAAAGGCCAAAAACCACTGTAACATGGTTATAGCACAAGCTAAAAACAGTATTGGTCTTCTTTTTGTAGAAGCGAAATTACAAATCATAAGGACATTAAGAAAGTATGGACTAAATTAAATGAAATGACAAAAGGTATAAACTTGCCGTCATGTCCACTTGTTCTTGAAAATAAACAGTTTCCAGTGTGTGGTGTGTGTGTGTGTGTGTGTGTGTGTGTGTGTGTGTGTGTGTGTGTGTGTGTGTGTGTGTGTGTGTGTGTGTATTTGCCTGGCACATCACAGTCCCTCATCTCAAAGACATTTTCCCACCTTAATTTCAGAAGTGGTCTTCTTATTCGTTCTTTTTACTGTTATTCTGAACTGTTCTTTTTGTTTCGCTTTGTGGTTTACAAATAAGAATAAAAATGTGAACGGAAAAGGATGTGACTTAGTGATTCAATATTCTTCTACAATGATGGAGGTAAAGGTAGATTGAGAAATGGCTTTTTCTGTGTCAGGGTTTTGTATGTTTTGTTGTTGTTGTTGTTTTTTGGCGGGGTTGGTTCCTGTAAATACATTTATAACAAACCTCACTCTTTCTTTGTGGATGCCTGAGCATCAGGATTCAAAACTATGTTTGTTTTGTACAGTGAGAGCCTGGACATATTTAAAGTACATGTGTACTAAAGCGTGAGTACTCCCGATAAATTTCAGGTACACAAGCACTAAAACACGAGTTTTCTCGACAAACCTGAAGTACACACACACACTTAAGCATGAGTACTCTCGACAAATTCAAGATACACACGCAGTAAAGCACAAGTACCCTTGACACATCAAAGGTACATAAGTACTAAAGCACGGGTACTCTCGGCGGTTTTAAGGTACACGAGTACTAAGTCACGAGTACTACAGCACTATACCGTGCAACCAGGCAGGAAACATGCTGCAACCAGGCACTGAGGTGCAACACTGTTTACAACCAGACTGAACCTATGCCGCAACTCGGGAGTGAAGTTCGACATTGTTTTGTTTTGGGGGGCGTATCAGAAATGTTTTGTTTTGGGGGGCGTATCAGAAATGTTTTGTTTTGGGGGGCGTATCAGAAATGTTGTTTTGTTTTGGGTGGCGTATCAGACATGAGAAACACATACTGCAATTAGCAGACCAATGACAATCTTTACAAATTGAAGGCATTGAGAACTGTGTACTGAACATCACTACACTGCACGACCACAAAACTGAAAGTCGACTTATTCTTCAACTTTGTGGAAGGCTCAGACAGCTACTATTGCTGTGTGTCATATGAGCCAAAATGCGTTACTGTGTTGTTAACACTGACAAGTCAGTCTCAGTGCATGCGATTTGATTTTGACATGAAAGAGGGCTGTTGTTTTAGGAGTCGTTCTGAGAGAGAGAGAGAGAGAGAGAGAGAGAGAGAGAGAGAGAGAGAGAGAGAGAGAGAGAGAGAGAGAGAGAGAGAGAGAGAGAGAGAGAGAGAGAGAGAGAGACAGACAGACAGACAGACAGACAGACAGACAGACAGACAGACAGAGAGAGAGAGAGAGAGAGAGAGAGAGAGAGAGAGAGAGAGAGAGAGAGAGAGAGAGAGAGAGAGAGAGAGAGAGAGAGAGAGAGAGAGAGAGAGAGAGAGAGAGAAGACAGACAGACAGACAGACAGACAGACAGACAGACAGACAGAGAGAGAGAGAGAGAGAGAGAGAGAGAGAGAGAGAGAGAGAGAGAGAGAGAGAGAGAGAGAGAG